>CM034539.1:61707973-61805085 GCA_020002185.1 Paraescarpia echinospica | reverse complement strand
GCCTCCCCATCAACTACTACACGTTGTCTTCTGTCATTCAGCCATTTTTCTATCCAGTTTATTATACAATTTCCTATGCCATGGGCCTTTAGCTTAAGGAGTAATCTTTGATGTGGTACTTTGTCGAAAGCTTTTTGAAAATATAAATAGATGATATCTACTGGTGATCCCTCATCTACCCACCTAGTGATGTCTTCCAAAAAACATAACATATTTGTTAAGCATGACCTCGCTTTTAAAAACCCATGTTGAGATGGGTTTATCAAGTTATGTTTAATAAGAAAATCCACCATGTGATCTTTAATTAGTCTTTCTAATAATTTGCAAATCACTGATGTTAAACTCACTGGTCTATAGTTCTCTGACTTGTTTCTCGAACCTTTTTAAAATAACGGTATAATGTTTGCCTCTTTCCATTCTAAAGGAACCACTCCCTCTTCTAATGACAAATTGAAAACTGCTGCAAGCGGTACGCTAATTTGTTCTACAATTTCCAATAGTAGTTTGGGCGGAATCCCGTCCACTCCAGGTGATTTATTATCCTTCATAGCCCTTATTTTCTTAGCTACCATTTCCGAGGTTACAACTAACTGTCCTAAATAGTCTGAATCTGCCCCTTGAACTTAGCCTCTGGTACTGGCAGTGAACTAATATCTTCCCTGGTAAACACTGAACTAAAATACCCATTCAGGTCTTCTGCCATTAAGAATCCCTCTGATATTGTATTTCCAGCACTATCTTCTAGAGGACTGACCTTATCCTGAACTTTCTGTTTGCTTCGAATATACGCATAAAAACTCTTACTGTCATGTTTTATATTACTAGCTAATTTTTTTTCATAGCTTCTCTTTGAATTTCTAATTTCAGCTGTAGCTTGATTAAGTGCTTCTTTATAAATGTTGTAGTCTCCATCATTTCCAGTACATCTATATGACTTCCACATCATTTGTTTATACTTAATTTTTCTAATGGCTTCTTTCGATAAGTGTTTCTTTTTAGACCGTTTCCCTTGTTTTTTGAAAGGTACAAATTTATCGACTATGCACTTAATTTCACTATTTAAGATATTCCAGCATTCGGTTGCTGCCTTATTCTTCAGTGTGTTATTCCAGTCTATCTTTGCTAAATATTTCCTCATGTCCTTATACCTTCCTTTGTGGAAATTTCTCCTATACTGCTTTTTACTATTCCTTTCTGATTTTACTTTGATGGTAAATGTATCTGGTTGTGATCACTACTCCCCAGTGGCTCACATATCTTGACATTGTCAACTAATTCTTTCTGTGAGGACAAAACTAAGTCTAACACATTCTCTCCCCTGGCTGGTTCTAGCACATGTTGAGAAAGGAAACTATCTTGTACTAAAACTAAAAACTTGTGGTCCTCACTCCCCATACTCTGTAGAGATTTCCATTGTATATGCCCATGGTTAAAGTCCCCCATAATAATACAGTTCCGTTTGCTTACTTCCCTTATAGCGTTTTGTATTTTTTCATTCTCCTCTATGCTTATGTTTGGACTTCGATAAACTAACCCAACTGTTAACGTTGAGTTTCCTGTAACTATGTTACACCAAACAGCTTCTTCGCAATCTGCTTCTCTTTCTAATTTTATTTCATAAGCCTGAATAGATTTTTTAATATATAAAATAACTCCACCTCCCTTTCTTCCTATTCTATCTTTCCTAAACATTACATATCCTGTTAGTCCCAATTCGGCATCTGATATATCAGTGGTGGCCCACGATTCGGTTATACCTATTATGTGAGGGTCAATATCTTCTACCATAGTGTTTAGTTCACTTCTTTTGTTTACTATGCTCCTTGCATTTAAACAAATGCATTTATATCCTGATTCAGAACAGTTTTCCAGGCTGTTCTTTGCTGATTTATTTCTGCTGTTTTTATCTATGCCTCCAGTTTCAGGCTTCTCTGTGAATCCCCCCTGCGAATCTAGTTTAAATAGATGCAGCCTGTCCCACTGTCAACAGATTGCAGCAAGTTCTCTGAGAAACTGCTGCCCCCTTTCCACTTAGATGTAGGCCATCTCTCATGTACATATCTTCCCTCCCAACAAAGTATCCCCATAAATCTACGAATCCCACCCCCTCTTCTTTACACATCTGCTCAACTAGTGCGTTGATCGCCATCCTCTTGCAGTTTCTATATGTCGGCCTCCTTCCTCCCATTACTGGCAAAATTCCTGAGAGGATAATCTGTTCTACTCTTGTCTTCTTTAACTTCTTCACTAACTGTCTGTAGTTCTGAACTATCCCAGTTGTTCCCTCCCTCTCTGCATTATTTGTCCCTACATGTACTAGTATAGACCCTCCCTTGCCATGCCCCAGTACCTTCTCTACCCTTTCAGTTACATGTTCTATCCTAGCCCCCGGTAGACAAACAACGACGTCCTCCCCCTCGCTTAGAGTCTTATTTGTCTTTCTCATAATCGAATCGCCCATAAACACCCTCTCTTTCCTCATTGCCCCCTCAATCACTGCCTCAGTGTAGCTCTTTCTACGGTTTGCATCTGTCTGGTTGTAATCTTGTTCCCTGTCTTCTGCTCTCCCGTCACAATCTCGTCCGTTCCATTCTTTCCTGACGCTGTTTCTCTTGTCACCTTTCTTCCTGTCATCGTCCCTCCCGACTTCTCTTCTGTCACATGTACTCTCACTTCCTTTCTTCCCGTCATCTTTCCTCCCATTGCATTTCCTTCTCTCCTCTCCCGTCTCTTTTTCCCTCCTACCTCTTTCTCTACGGTCACTTTCTCTCCTGCCACCTTCACACCTGTCACATTTCCTGCCGTCGATCCTCCACTTTCTTCCCCTCCGATCACCTTCCCTCCTCTCAGTCTCCTTTCCTCTGTCTTGTTGCCACTACTCTGCTCCTTCAGTTTCACAGTATTCCCAACTTTATCCCTGTCGTCTCTCTCCATTCCATCTGTCTCCTTGCTGATTCTCATCTCCATCCCCTTCACAATATCTACCAACCTAGCTACCTCTTTCTCCAGACATTTCACCTTCCAACACCCCACGCACTGAAAGGTGAATCCCTCTTCCTTGGTTTCTGTCCATGACTTCGTACAGCCGGATAAGGCAAAATCTACCCAACTGTGGCAGTCGTCGCACACCAAGTGTCTCTTTGCCTTGACTTGCCGCTTGCAAGGCGCCATATCAGAATTTATTTAATAATAATAATCTAATTAGCTATTTAAAATAGTTTTGTCAACTGTGTTTACACTATTCACTGTCTATGTAGTCTTTAAGAAGACTGTTTTCTGTGCACAAATGTTACACTTTACGTAAGATTGCATACGCTAGACTGCCTTATTTATTTAGGTTATACAGCGCCCTAGCGAATAAGAGAGACACTAGCTACATAAACTTAGTTCGCCCGATTATCGCAAATGCTTAATTTTAACAACAAAGCTACCTTATCAAAATGTCTAGCAGGTACTGACTTACACAGATATTATCTTATGTAGGTAGTTTATGGTTGTTACTTTATCACCTATATATTCTACCACATAACGAGGTTTGTTAAATCTTGTTTACAAACTTATCGTAGCCGTAAGCTAACGTACCCTATTATCACTCACTAGACTAAAGTGTCCTAAAATACTTTATCTAACTAACTTTAAGCACAACTGCTACTCAATATATGTTTACTGCTACTTTATGAATGATATTAAGGCAAGAATAATACTTATCAATCAGTAATTCCACTTGCTTATGAACTTTGATACACCACCAATTTCAACGATCTATCTCCGCCAAATATAGCCTCGAACTCATCAGAGCGCTTTACACTTTATTCCCTGGCAGACCTGTTCTTATATAGCGCAGTATCCACTCCTCAGGACTGCTCAAAACACTTTACACTTTACTCCCTGGCAGACCTGTTCTTATATAGCGCAGTATCCACTCCTCAGGACTGCTCAAAGCACTTTACACTTTACTCCCTGGCAGACCTGTTCTTATATAGCGCAGTATCCACTCCTCAGGACTGCTCAAAGCACTTTACACTTTACTCCCTGGCAGACCTGTTCTTATATAGCGCAGTATCCACTCCTCAGGACTGCTCAAAGCGCATTACACTTTACTCCCTGGCAGACCTGTTCTCATATAGCGCAGTATCCACTCCTTAGGACTCCTCAGAGCGCTTTACACTTTATTCCCTGGCAGATCTGTTCTTATATAGCGCAGTATCCACTCCTTAGGACTCCTCAGAGCGCTTTACACTTTACTCCCTGGCAGACCTGTTCTTATATAGCGCAGTATCCACTCCTCAGGACTGCTCAAAGCGCATTACACTTTACTCCCTGGCAGACCTGTTCTTATATAGCGCAGTATCCAGTTCTCAGGACTGCTCAAAGCACTTTATACTTTACTCCCTGGCAGACCTGTTCTTATATAGCGCTGTATCCACTCCTCAGGACTGCTCAAAGCACATTACACTTTACTCCCTGGCAGACCTGTTCTTATATAGTGCAGTATCCACTCCTCAGGACTGCTCAAAGCACATTACACTTTATTCCCTGGCAGACCTGTTCTTATATAGCGCAGTATCCACTCCTCAGGACTGCTCAAAGCACTTTACACTTTACTCCCTGGCAGACCTGTTCTTATATAGCGCAGTATCCACTCCTCAGGACTGCTCAAAGCGCATTACACTTTATTCCCTGGCAGACCTGTTCTTATATAGCGCAGTATCCACTCCTCAGGACTGCTCAAAGCACTTTACACTTTACTCCCTGGCAGACCTGTTCTTATATAGCGCAGTATCCACTCCTCAGGACTGCTCAAAGCACTTTACACTTTACTCCCTGGCAGACCTGTTCTTATATAGCGCAGTATCCACTCCTCAGGACTGCTCAAAGCACTTTACACTTTACTCCCTGGCAGACCTGTTCTTATATAGCGCAGTATCCACTCCTCAGGACTGCTCAAAGCGCATTACACTTTACTCCCTGTCAGACCTGTTCTTATATAGCGCAGTATCCACTCCTCAGGACTGCTCAAAGCGCATTACACTTTATTCCCTGGCAGACCTGTTCTTATATAGCACAGTATCCACTCCTCAGGACTGCTCAAAGCACTTTACACTTTACTGCCTGGCAGACCTGTTCTTATATAGCGCAGTATCCAGTCCTCAGGACTGCTCAAAGCGCATTACACTTTATTCCCTGGCATACCTGTTCAATCGAACACCATCTCGACTTCTCTGGGAAGCATTCAGCCATGCTGCAATTAATGCGCAAAGACTACTGGTACACTACATTCACTACTGTCATACAGCTGATTGAACTGGAGCAACATAGATTGAGCGAGCTTGCCCAGGGTTCGACACCGCAGCACAGGATTCGAATCCGGGTTCTCTCGGTCGACAGTCCGAAGCTCTAACCACTGCGACTCTGCGCTCCACAAAGTGATTAGTTATGAAGAAAATACGTTTTTACAAGTACCATACAGCATTCACTTGGAATGTTTTCTACGTAACTGATCTTTTGCAGGATCCAAGTCGCTACATCCTCGAGAAGTGTGGATGCACCGACTGTTGCATATTGTTGAACATTTTCCTCTCCGAGGGACAAGGCGGGAAGGTGGGTAGTATGATATGTGATTTGATCACACGTAATGATAAGATCGCAATTATTTTACTATAGTTGATTTGGATGCATTTGTATGATTTGGGGAACTCCGAGGCCCAGCATTTCAAAATGCTGTGCAAGCAGTTTCAACCTCGGCCTTAAGTGTTTTTTATGTCATCATAAAGATTATGACGTAATGTAGACCACAGAAACATGTCACCGGATGCTCACAACAGTTTATTTACGTTTTTAGTTATTGTCGTTTAAAAATAAATGGCCAACGTATAAACTACAACCCTGCATCGTATGTTGGGTCGACCGCGCACCAAGCGACAAATCATACCGTTTTACTCTCTACAGATTTAGTTTGTATCCAGCAAAAGTGAGGCATTCTGTTCCACGACCCGGAATCAGCCAGCGTATTCATTTGTAACAGGAAGTCTGCTGTCTTGAATGTGAGAAAATGGGAAATCGTTGCACATCAAAGAGTATTGCGATTAATTCAGCCCTCCTGGGCAATATTGTCAATGTCATTGAAACTGGGTGTTTTGTTTACAAATTGAACCTTTCATGGGTAGAAATTTTCAAATTACGAACGTTGCTATGGCGTTACAAAACACTATTTGTCAGGCGATATACCTTCAACATAGTTATTATTGTCTTAAGAACATTACATTAATTAATAAAAACAAGGAACAGACTGTCTTCTATTAAAACGTGTTATTTATAGTGATGTAAAATGTGCCAGTGGTATTCTTTTGTTTGCTGGATTAACGGAACGGATTAATGGGACGGATTAACTTGTCGTTGTGCTGTGGCGGTGTAACGCATTATTTTTCTAGCATGGCAACAAAGCTACAAACGCTTGCTTTAACTAAAACATTGTTTTAATTACAAAAAAAGTAAACGTTTTTTTAGTAAGTCATCTGATTGGTAGGTTCTGGAGGTGAAAGCAGCCAATCGGACGGGAGATAAAGACATCATCCAGTGTATGAGGACAACGCTGTCTGCGAGATATGGCGAGAAACTCATGGGACTTGGCGGAGTTGTGCTTCTTGAAAAGGGAAAAGCAAAAATCCATGTTATGGTAGTATGATGGGTTCCTTAAAAAAGCATAAATCATTTCCAGTAGATCGGTATGATTTGTTACTACAGGTATATCTGGCCCCAGATAATAGAACCGTGTTGTTAATTTACACAATAATATATTATGCATAAATATGTATACGTTTAAATAAAACGAATATGTATTATGCAGTAACAAACAATATTGATAAATAATTATGTTATGGTCTCAGTGCATTTTTCATTCATATCTTGACAGATTCATGCTAGAAGTAAATCTTTAAATACACATTTATTTCAGTTTCTCATATACAACAGCACTTACAAATAAAATTAAGTGGTGTTCTTTGTTTGCACTGATGCTGGATCTATCTACGTACATTGACATCGAACGATTGTTAATCATAAAAAACAATGACATAATTTTTGTGGATCTCGAATTAAACATTACTGTTTTGTTTAGACAGCAGCACTTAGACATGCAAGAGTTAATGGTCTACGTTGTTGTCCCTCTTGCAGCCCGACTTCTCCGATGAGCCCCTCAACTCGGACGAAGAAATTGTGAAGTGGCTGAATTTCTATGAAATGTCTGCACCATTAGTCTGCCTAGGAACACTCGTAACTCAAGTGACAGTGAGTCGTGAAAGAACATAATCATCATCATCATCATCACCGACGTCGTCGTCGTCATCATCGTCATCATCATCGTCATCATCATTATTATCACCATCATCATCATAGTTGTCATCATCGTCATCATCATCATCACCACCGCCGTCGTCGTCATCATCGTAATCATCATCATCATCATAATTATCACCATCATCGTCATTGTTGTCATCATCATCATCATTATTATCATCATCACCATTGTCATCATCATCATCATTATTATTATTACCATCATCATCACTGTTGTCATCATCGTCATATATATATATATAATGATGATGGTGATAATAATGATGATGACGATGATGACAACAGTGATGATGATGGTAATAATAATAATGATGATGATGATGACAATGGTGATGATGATGGTGATAATAATGATGATGATGATGACAACAATGACGATGATGGTGATAATTATGATGATGATGATGATTACGATGATGACGACGACGACGGCGGTGGTGATGATGATGATGACGATGATGACAACTATGATGATGATGGTGATAATAATGATGATGACGATGATGACGACGACGACGTCGGTGATGATGATGATTATGTTCTTTATATATATATATATATATATATATATATATATAATAAATAACTTCTTAAGCGCCAATATCCTTAGACAATCCGAGCTAAGTGGCGCACCAAAATCAAAGGATTAAGCATTCTCGTACTCGTGTGATAGGCGAAATTCGTCAACAACAAATGGATGGATGTGCTAGGAAGCTAGAGAGGATAGGCGATATTGAAAAGATAGGTTTTGAGGTGACGACGAAATGTAACAATATTTTCTGCTAATTTAACATTAACGGGAAGCGAATTCCATATAGTTGGCGCGGCAACTGAAAAAGCTCGAGTTCCAGCCTTTGTCTTAACTCTAGGAACAGATAGCAACTTCGAACTAGACGACCGAAGTTGTCTGGCTTGTCTAGCTGGTGTGAGCATTGAGTGTAAATAACTAGGTTGTTTGGATGAAAGGGCTTGGTAGGTGATTGTGCAGATCTTAAACATAATGCGATATCGCACGGGGAGCCAATGCAGTGATTTTAGAAGTGGCACTGAGCGGGAGAAACGAGGAGATTGTGTAACTACCCTTGCTAAACAATTTTGGACGCGTTGTAGTTTTGCAATATCCTTGATAGCAATATTATGAAGGAGGGAATTGCAATAATCTAATCTGCTGCTAACAAGAGCTGTTGCGATAGTCTTAGCGACAGAAAGCGACATATGTCGGCGAATGCGGCGAAGATCACGGATATTATCATCGTTGTCATCATCGTCATCATCATTATCATCACCATCATCATAATCACCGTTGTCATCATCATCATTATCATCACCATCATCATCATCGTTGTCATCACCATCATCATCATTATTATGACCATCATCATCATCGTTGTCATCATCATCATCTTCATCATTATTATCACCATCATCATCGTCGTTGTCATCATCGTCATCATCATTATGATCACCATCACCATCATCATCATCACCGTTGTCATCATCATCATCATTATGGCGGCTGTCCTGTACCATTCCAACTCATCTCTATTCTTCCAGATTTATTCTACTATTCTTCTCTGTGGCGGGGGTTATGTCGTGATGATCTCAGTCTTTGTTCACGGATTTCTTCTGAGGCTTTGGGAAGATTGCCATACACTACCTACCCGTTATTGTGTGTGTGTGTGTGTGTGTGTGTGTGTGTGTGTGTGTGTGTGTGTGTGTGTGTGTTTGTTTGTGTGTGTGTGTGTTTGTGTGTATGTGTGTGTGTGTGTTGTGTGTGTGTGTGTGTGTGTGGTGTGTATTTGTGTGTGTGTGTGTGTGTGTGTGTGTGTGTGTGTGTGTGTGTGTATGTGTGTGTGGTGTGGTGTGTGGTGTGTTGTGGTGTATGTGTGTCTCTGTGTGTGTGTGTGTGGTGTGGTGTGGTGTGTGGTGTGTGTGTGTGTGTGGTGTGTATTTGTGTGTGCGTGTGCGTGTGCATGTGCGTGTGCATGTGCGTGTTTGGGGTGTGGTGTGTGTTGTGTGGTGTGTGGTGTGTGGTGTATGTGTGTATGCGTGTGTGTGTGGTGTGTAGTGTGTGGTGTATGGTGTGGTGTGGTGTGTGTGAGTGTGTAAGTGGGTGTGTGTTTGTGGTGTGTGATGTGTGGTGTGTGATGTGTGGTGTGTGTTTGTGGTGTGTGATGTGTGGTGTGTGGTGTGTGTGTGTGTGTGTGTGTGTGTGTGTGTGTGTGTGTGTGTGTGTGTGTGTGTGTGTGTGTGTGTGTGTGTGTGTGTGTGCATGCGTACGTGCAGATGATTGGATGGATGGTTGGATGGTTCGATGGATGGATGGATCGATGGATGGACAGATTGAAGCATTATTTCTAGTAGAGTATCTTGTAGTGCTTTACCGTTTCAGTATCAACTCAAGTATATGACTTCCGAAAATGAACCTTTAATGAGCTTTACATCTAACTCTAGCAAGACATGTGGCTACACCAGAATGGTATATTTTTCAGGACTTAGACCTCCGACTGCAGCATTTCCACTGCTTCAGTAACCATGGCGACGGCGGTCATTTCCACACGGACACGACACCAGATGACGTAGAGTACCTCGGCTACTTCAATATGGGCGAGTCGGTCGTCCGCATTGATTGTCCGGCGGAGAAGAATACGGCCGGCCGTTTTGAGGGGAAATAATTGCTCTCCCGGGTTGCATTTGCATCCGCTATGTCACAGAATGTCCACGTGTTTCACATTGGGATTAATATGTGTTCAGTTACTCACAACGTGTTGGTTTTCAGGATGAAAACATTGTACTTAACTACGGATTAAACATGTGAACGTATGACAGATTACAATGTACATCGATCGTGTTACAATGTTAAATGTAAATTTGAGGCATTGTAAAACTATTATTTGAAGTACATGTGACATACTGTAAGAAGAGTATGGTGTAGAAATGTTGGCAAGAGTGCTCCCTAAAATGCAGTGTCATTTAGTAGAATCATATCATCTGATAATTATACTTTCCGTACATAATCTCTTACAATTACACGCAGTGTCACAGCGTTTTGAGAAAGATCTAACATCAAAGTCAAGTGCTAGCAATCTTCTGATCTGACCGAACTAAAGACGTTTGGAATAACCAAATCATTTGTTTGTGTTATTTCATACGTTTCACAGGATTAAAGTATAATTATATAATTATGATTCAAGTGGATGCATTGTGTATGATGATGGCGCCATAGGTTGCTTCCGACGGTGGGAGAGATCTTCAAATATCACTGGACAACTACCGCCCGCCTCAAGCTGGGCAGCCCCCAGCCAGCAAGGTGTTGTCTCGCCACAGTTCACCTGCCTCACTGAATGCGTGAGAATTAGTGTTTTGCAACCTGAAGAGTAGACTGAAATTCCTGCACCAAGCAACACAGGACAGAGCATAAAACAGACAATGAAAAGGAAAACGGACCGGAACCGGAAAAGGAAATCGACTATGAAGTTGGGATGCTGGAACGTCCAGATATGCAAGGACATCCAGCGGTCAGCTGATACACTGGGGCCATGTACGATGGCATCAAGAATGCCATAGGCCCTACTCAGAGGTCCTCCATAGGCGAGCCCATCAACGACAGGAGAAAGCTAATGGAGAGGTGGGTAGAGTACTACTCAGAGCTGTACTCCAGAGAGAACGCAGTCACCAGCTCAGTCATGGATGGCATAGAATGTCTGCCCACTCTGACAGAGTTGGATGAGTAACCAACCATTGAGGGACTTAGCAAGGTCATCGATAACCTCTCGAGTGGAAAAGCACCTGGAAGCGATGGAATTCCTCCCAAAATCATCAAGTGCGGCAAGAGCCCTCTACTCGAACCATTATACGTACTTCTTTGTCAGTGCTGGAGTGATGGGGCCATGCCACAAGACACCAGGGACGCAAACATCATCACGCTTTATAAGAACAAAGGAGACTGGAGTGATTACAACAATTACAGAGGTATCTCACTCCTGAGCGCAGTTGGCAAGTTGTTTGCTCGTGTCATCCTGAACAGACTGCACATACTTGCTGACAAAGTCTACCCCGAATCCCAGTGTGGCCTCAGAGCAAATATATCAACTACTGACATGACCTTTTCGCTTCGATAGTTACAGGAGAAATGCAGGGAACAGAAGAATCTTCTGTACATTGCCTTTTCAAGATCCTACCGAAGATAGCATGCCCCCAAAAACTCTGCAGCGTAATCAGGTCATCTTACCGTTACCAATAGCGCCAAACAGGGAAGCGTCCTCGCCCCAAGACGTTTTGGGATATTCTTTGCCCTTATGTTGAAGCACGTCTTTAGATCTTCGACAGAGGGAGTATACATGCACAAGAGATCTGACGGAAAACTATTCAACTTGTCTCGCTTAAAAGCGCCTGGCCCTCGTCAGAGACTTTCTGTTTGCGGATGATGCAGCAGTCATCACACATATTGGGGGAGCTACAAAACCTCATGAACCGCCTTGCAAAGATATGCACGGATTTCGGACTGACAATCAGCTTGAGAAAGACTAACATCATGAGGAGGATGTGGTCACACCCCCAGACATCACCATAAACAGCTATGAGTTAGAGGTCGTCCACCTCTTCACCTACCTCGGCTCCACCATTGCCGACAACCTCTCCTTAGAAGCAGAAACCAGCAGAAGGATTGGGAAAACTGTCTTAACAGTCGCCCGGCTTACAAAGATAGTCTGCAATAACAAAATGTTGACGGAGCACACAAAGGTGACAGTGTACAGCGCCTGCGAGCTGAGTACACTTCTGTACGGCAGTGAGTCCTGGACGCTGTTCTCGCCTCAGGAGAATCGACTGAACTCATTTTACATACGCTGCCTGCGGGGCATCCTCGGGATCTCCTGGAAGGACCGAGTCCTCAATACAGAGGTCTTCTCACGCGCCAAGTTTCTGCGCCTGGTGACGCTGGCTCGGCAACGTGCATCGGATGGAAGATGGGACACTTTCAAAAGACATTCTCTACCACTGGACAGAGAGGTACAGGCCGGGACGTCCTCACCTGCGCTTCAAGGACGTATGCAAACGAGACTTGAAGGCACTAGACATGCATGTTGACAACTAGGAGGAGCTTGCTGTAGACCGATCCAAATGGAGGCAGGAACTACACAGGGGTTTCAAAAGAGGTAAGGATACTCTCCGCAGCCTAGCAGAAGAAAAACGTAACCGCAGAAAAAATACCCAGGCTGAGAACAGAGCCGAGAGAGCATTCAAGTGCAACAAATGCAATAAAGACTACCACTTTCTCTCCCTCCCTGCCTCCTTCCTCCCTCCCTCCCTCCCTTCCTCCCTCCCTCCCTGCCTCCCTCCCTCTATCTCACCTTCCCTCCCTCCTCCCCTCTCTCTCCTTCCATTCCTCCCTCGCTCCCTCCCCCTTCCTTCCGTCCCTCTCTGCCTCTCTCTCCATCCCTGCCTCTCTCTCTCTCTCTCACTCACACACACACACATACACACACACACACACCTCACTGGCACACACATACACGCACACACACACATACACACACTCACACTTAAGCGTCCATCCGTGACCAATTTGCTGTCCAAAAAAGGCGAAATATACCCACAACAAAAATCGATCGTGATTAAAATGATGCTTGTGACGTCCATCAAGCTTTGTAACGCCAGGAATGTTGTTATAAGTAATATATATTACTAGTGCGGCATGATGTTAACTAAAGTATAGGTACGTTGTTATATAGCCCAGTATCCAGTCCTTAGGACTGCTCAAAGCGCTTTTCACTATATGCCCTGGCAGACCTGTTCAATCGAGCACCATCACGATTTTTCTGGGAAACATTCTGCCTCGCTACAATTAAAACGCGAACAATATTCGTGCACAAATATCCATCAATGTCTACAGCCAGGAACTCATTCATATAGGTGAGTGAACTGAAGCAGTATAGAGTGCGTTTAGTAAGTGTCTGACTAAGTGTTACCTTCCGGTTTCCATTTTGGGGTCGAAGTCGACATTCTCAAGTGGAGATACACCCAGCGCACAAACAGTGCAAAGCAGCGAGTTGTGTTTGTGAAAGTTTTAACGGAAATGGATAGAAACATCCCTGTAGAGACGGCTAGGCTGTATTGTCCACCGCTCGCCGAAGTCGCCGAAGGTGAGGAACTTTCACTGCATATCAATTAACTTTTGTTGTTGTAAATTACTGACCTTTTTAGATAAGTGTACGTCTGGCTAAGTGCAATATATGAAGTGCTCCTGTTTGTTCACGTCGAGTTGGTCACCTATACGGTGAACAGGTGTTTTTGTGGCGTGAACATAACTTACTGTACCTACGACAAATGTTTGACTTTCCGTAATGCTGCCACTGTAGGTGTGTGTGTGCGTGTGTGTGTGCGTGTGTGTGTGTGTGTGTGTGTGTGTGTGGATGAAGTGTGATATGGAGGTAAATAATCTTAAAGTTCAGTTAAAAACAATATAGGGGACTATTCACAGTGAACATAATATGCGGTGTATGGTACGTCAGATGTACAGGCCTATAACAGTTTTGATGTGTGCAATCTATGTTTGTATCAGTTCACACATGCAGTGGGTGTACATATACATGACGTCCTTTATCTGGGGAACCTCTCCCCTCTCGCCTCTCGCCTCTCGCCTCTCGCCTCTCGCCTCTCGCCTCTCCCCTCTCCCCTCTCCCCTCTCCCCTCTCCCCTCTCCCCTCTCGCCTCTCCACTCTCCCCTCTTCTGGCCGCCGTTACAAGACATATTAAACTGTGAACTACCGATTAAATAGTTTGACTTGTAATCAATGCCCTGTCGTCTAAGTGCTGCAAGCCGGACTGCGTGAGAACTTCGCGAGTGCGGTGGTGTCCGTGGTCGACTGCCCCGACTTGAAGAAGGAACCGTTCACTCTGGCCGGCAGTGGTACGTATAACCTGCTAGGGCACCTCACCTAGTTGCCAAAATCTGGTATAAAAACCGTTTTTTCTTTAACGAAAGCATCTGCCTGCAAAAATGAACAACCATGCAGCCAAAGTAGCCGATATAACAGGTATTTAAATCAGCTGTTATTTTCTGTGTGAGGTGTATTTTGGTTACAATATATCATAAAGGAAACTGCGAGCTTAGAGAAATTCTCACACAACCCCGTAGACGATGTTGGGTCGGGCTGGGTAGTTACGGTTGCATTCTTTGGTGTGCCCACTAGTTCGTTTACTACGAGGGAACTAGTTTGTTACACCATGTTGCGAATGTCGCGTAAAGAATGGTGTGTGCGATGACGTCGGGATCTACTGTTGACGTCATCTCTATTTATTTGACATATTCAGAGATCGGTTCATTTCGGCTCCACGCAAAGTATCCTGGCTAAAATTTTGTCCATCTGTGTGGCGCGAAATTCAATTTAATCAAACGGTGATAAGAACAATTGTGACGCTGCGGTCAAAGTGAATTTGATATAGCACAGCCAGGCAACACACAATTACTTTAAATAAATTGGCCGTCTCGACTCAGAAGAGATTGAAGAGATCATCTAGGCCTATACTACTACTACGACTTCACAAACTAGCCTAGTCCCCAGATACTATCTAGCCAGCAGTAACAAGTAAAAACAATAGCATCAAAATCAACAGAAAAATAAAAAAACAACTACAAAAAACAATATATTGAGTCAGTCTCAAAGCTCAATCATGGGCAGTTATTGACCGATCATGATAGGCGGGCGGCCAAGGCGACTTTCGTAGGCTTTTTGTTACAAGCAGCCAATCATTTTAGCTGTTCGCTATATACGTTACTGATTATGGTATGGGTCGTTAGACTTTCTGGTTTAGAAGTTTTATGTAAGAAAACAGGTTTTTGTGTACAATTTGATATAAATGTGATCAAAATCTATATAGACAAAATCTATCAAATATAATAACAATGTTACATGTTTTCAAATCAGCTGAAAGTTTCTCTACATAGGCCACATATTACAAAAAAGGAGTTTTTACCAGTCATATTTGGGATTTCTGGCCAGGTATGGGTCTTTTTGTCCCGAAAAATGCAAAATTTGTCTAAACTGAGACTAGTGTAGTTGGTTCATTACGGTTGACGCGTGCATTAAGGGAGGAAGGCGGGTTAGGACGTCACTTCCGGAGGAAAGTCAAGCTCAAAGGTCAAATGTCAAATAGCGCAAACAAAACATTACAGTAGCGAATTTAAGCGCTACCATAAGAAAAAACCATGATTGCGCAATGACCTATTTATTAAAATCATTGACCTTTTTTATGACGTCATCGACCTACTTATATAGTTCGTCGATTAATCAATAAGTGGCGCCTATTGTCCTATTTTTTTAGTTCGCACATTTTCACCAGGGGCGCTCATTGACCTACTTATGTAGTTCACCATCTATCGGGCTGGTGGTGCTACTTGACATGTGACCCTTGACCTTGACCTTCCTCCTGAAGTGACATCATTCCTCAACGCATTCCTGCTTTCTCCCTTAACGCACGCGTCAATCGTAATGAACCTTCTATACTACTAATGAAGTTAAGCAACCATTATTTTTAGGAGTGGGTTACCACTGTCCAACCATTTTAGATTTTGTCTACACATAATAATAATAATAATAATAAATAACTTCGTAAGCGCCAATATCCTCAGACAATCCGAGCTCAGTGGCGCACCAAAACCAAAGGATTAAGCATTCTCCTACTCGTGTGCTAGGCGAAATTCGTCAACAAATGGATGGATGTGCTAGGAAGCTAGGGAGGATAGGCGATATTGAAAAGATAGGTTTTGAGGTGACGACGAAATGTAACAATATTTTCTGCTAATTTAACATTAACGGGAAGCGAATTCCATATAGTTCGAGTTTCAGCCTTTGTCTTAACTCTAGGAACAGATAGCAACTTCGAACTAGACGACCGAAGTTGTCTGGCTTGTCTGGCTGGTGTGAGCATTGAGTGTAAATAACTAGGCTGTTTGGATGAAAGGGCTTGGTAGGTGATTGTGCAGATCTTAAACATAATGCGATATCGCATGGGGAGCCAGTGCAGCGATTTTAGAAGTGGCACTGAGCGGGAGAATCGAGGAGATTGTGTGACTACCCTTGCTAAACAATTTTTGACGCGTTGTAGTTTTGCAATATCCTTGATAGCAATATTATGAAGGAGGGAATTGCAATAATCTAATCTGCTGCTAACAAGAGCTGTTGCGATAGTCTTAGCGACAGAAAGCGACATATGTCGGCGAATGCGGCGAAGATCACGGATATAATAAAAACAGCAACGGCACGTTTGGGATATGTGTTGTCTGAAATTGAAGTCGCAATCAAAGGTCACTCCTAGATTCCGTACTGATGCTGCTGATGTGATAGTTTGACTCAGGATGCTATCATTGGTTATAGTACATGGCGTTGGTAACACACTCGGATATTTTGTTAATTATGGGTGAATTTTTGCTTAACATTAAATTTGATCAAACATTTGTCAAAAAACTGTTTTCCCCACATGAGGCCTACTATTTATATTACAAGTCGCCAATCAGGTACTGGTATTGGACGTAGGTTACACAGTAGGTTTTTTGCCGGTCAGGTTTTGCATTTTTTTAATATGGGTTATTTAACCAAATAAACAAAATGTGATTAAACAACTATTTACGTCTTATATTTCAGGGCGTATTCGTTGTTCTTAACTGTTCAATCACTTCTTAACTTTGGCCACGTGTTTCACTGTTTACGATTTTGGAAGAAAAATAAATTGCTTCAGCACAGGGGTGGGGTGCATACGCATCCGTGGCACCATCCCCCCAGCCGACATGCTTGCCTTTAGCTACTCCGACTGCATAAGACAGACCTGTGTTTTGTCTTGTATCCGTGTGTTACAAGATCAACGAAGGCATCTGAGATTGCAGAAAGTGTTGAACAAACTTCTGCTATTCCCATACATTGTTACGCTAACCCGATGGTTTGCATTGCTGCATTTGCAATTGGCCACACTTTCGGCTGGAAATATGAAAGAGCTAAATGTAACTCTAATGCTCCTTCTGTTGATGCTCCTGGGGCCCCCTTTCAAACATATCATTTCCGGCTTAAATAACACCTCCAAGTAGAAACGGGGTACCCATCACACTACCTGTAGATTAACGTTTCTATGTCATGTTTGTGCACTACGAGTTATTTTCTAGACTTAAAATCAAATTTGACACAACATTGGTAAAAAAGCTATTTTGTCTACACGAAGCCTACTGTGAATATCACAAGACGCCAACCTGTTTAATGTATCTATACAAGGTCTATACAAGGTCTGTACACGGTCTATACAAGGTCTATACAATGTATATACAAGGTCTATACAAGATCTATACAAGGTCTATACATGGTCTATACAAGGTCTATACAAGGTCTGTACACGGTCTATACAAGGTCTATACAATGTATATACAAGGTCTATACAAGGTCTATACAAGGTCTATACAAGGTGTTTTATGAAAAAGTACAAAACGCTATATGGGAAGTGAGCAAACGGGACTGTATTATTATGGGGCATTTTAACCATGGTCATATACAACAGGAATCTCTACAGAGTACGGGGAATGAGGACCACAAATGTTTAGTTTTAGTACAAAAGAGCTTCCTTTCTCAACATGTGCTAGAACCAACCAGGGGTGAGAATGTGTTACGCTTAGTTTTGTCCTCACAGAATGAATTAGTTGACAATGTCAATATGTGTGAGCCACTGGGGAGTAGCGATCACAAACAGATACATTTTAATATCAAAGTAAAATCAGAAAGAAATAGTATAGTAAAATGCAGTTCAGAAAAAATGTCCACAAAGGAGGATATAAGGACATGAGGAAATATTTAGCAAAGATAGACAGGACTAACACATTGGCGAATAAGACAGCAACAGAATGCTGGAATACATTAAAGAGTGAAATTGAGTGCATCATCGATACATTTGTTTCCTTAAAAAAAATAACGGAAAGGTTCCAGAAAGAAACACTTATCGAAAGAATCCATTAGACAAATTAAGTACAAATAAATGATGTGGACGTCATATAGACGTACTGGAAATGATGAAGACTACAACATTTATAAAGAAGCACTTAACCAAGCTACAACTGAAACTAGATATTCAAAGAGAAGGTATGAACACATATCAGCTTGTAATATAAAACATGACAGCAAGAGTTTTTATGCATATGTTCGGAGCAAACAAAAAGTTCAGGATAAGGTCGGTCCTCTAGAAGATAGTGCTGGAAATATAATATCAGAGGGATTTTAATGACAGAAGACCTGAATGAGTATTTTAGTTCGGTGTTTACCAGGGAAGATATTAGTTCACTGCCAGTACCAAAGACTAAGTTCAAGGGGGCAGAATCAGACTATTTAGGACAGTGAATTGTGGCCCCGGAAATGGTAGCTAAGAAAATAAGGGCTATGAAGAATAATAAATCACCTGGAGTGGATGGGATACCGCCCAAGTTACTATTGGAAATTGTAGAAAAAATGAGCATACCTCTAGCAACAGTTTTCAATTTGTTATTAGAAGAGGGCGTGGTTTCTGTAGAATGAAAATAAGCAAACATTATACCGTCTCTTGTGAACGCTCTGTGTCATAACCATTAATGCACGTTAAACAATCTGATTGGCAGGTTACGACACTGATTACACCCTGTCACATAAGGTTTTAAAATGATTACATAATAATTTGTTGGTCAAATCTTCTCATATTGGACAAAACATGAACATTAATTGCAACAACCACCAACATGTGCATTGGGATTATACTTAGCTCGTCCACATTTCCAGGCTAAGGTGCTTATGATATCTATAGTAGTGTTTGAACTATACGCTTAACCACTAACCACCTATTTTTTTAACCATGACCGCTTATAGATGTGGACAAAATCTAAACTGGTTGACAGTTGTTACCTACTGATTACATTAAAAAAATAATAGTTAATATAGTTGCTTAATTATATTTTGTTCAAATTTTGCATTTTTCGGGACTCAAATTTCCCATATCTAGCCCAAACCCCAAATTAGACCGACAAAAACTCTGATTGTGTAATGTGTGGCCTCTGTAGAGAAATGTTAATTTGGAAACATGTAATATTGCTATTATGTCTTATAGATCCATGATATGGTTTTGATCAAATTTATGTCAAATTATACATAAAAACCACTTTTCTGACTTACAAATCCCAAACAGAAAGTCCAACACGCATACCATAATCAGTAACGTATATATACATATATATCTAATATGGTTGGCTGCTTGTAACAAAAATGCCTACGAAACTTTTTCTGAGCACTTTTCTCGTCCTTGGCCGCCCGTCTATGAGGTAAGAATTTGAGGTAAGGTAAGAACAATGCCAAACAATTGCCAAAATAAATTGCTATACATTCCTCAGTTTGCCCTTTGAACGCAATTCTCCCCACAAATCCGAATTGGCGTTCTCCGAACAGGTCAATGTTTTCACACAAATTAATATAAAATGTTATAACAATGTATTGAATGCAGGGTTGTGCGGATCTTGTCGAATGGCTGACGTCGGCGGAACACAGTACATTTTTCCAACACCAAAGAAAGAGAAAGTAAGCCCAATGTATTACATTTTCACCAGAGTAAATGTTGTCGCTAAATGAACATATTTTGTAGAAATGCTAAAGACAATTAAGTCAACCGGACCATGTAGTGTTGTTCCATTTGCGTTACAGTTGTATGCACCTTAGCTGAAACGTTGATGGTCAGTCGGACCTTCAACTTTCAAAAGTTGGTGGTCTCACACAGACGTTGGTGGTCCAAATGTTAACATAATTACAAGAGTATACGTACTTGCAGCTGTAGTCCGTGACAACTATTAATATATTAGTTCAGGCCAAGTATGTCGTGCATATTTACGATATTCAGATTAATGAACCAGCGAATATAAAATGACAACATAGGCAGCAGTTTATTGTTGACAGAATAACATCAACGTTGCAAATGACAACAAACACCACTAAACGAATGTCTGCATGGTACTATTCAGAACTGTTGCCATCATCTACAGGAGCATCTGGACTGTCAGGCTCCGTGAAACACTCGCATCAGTCACTGACACCAACTCCAGCTGAACCCAAGCTGGACTCCGACAGTGACTCACTCACTAAACTCAATCGATCTATCAGCATTGCTTAGCTCGACATTTTATTGTTTTTCCACCTTGTTTTTGTACCACGCTTACGTTAAATTTCCCGTTCGAAAGTATACAAATGTCACCATTATTGGCACTAGTATCCGGGGCCCCCTCTACTTCGTCGTTATAACAATAGTTTTGCCTATTTACCATCATTCAACATCCTCCCGTTCATATTTACGTTACAAAATTATCGCGTCTTAGCGTACTTTTGAACCGCAACGAGCGAGACAGTACGCAACAACATATGCGGTAACGCACGGCCGCAGCGGCGCAGACTAATGCAAACCTGGTCGTTCTTTGGACCTCAAAAGTTTGCTAAGGCACAATATTTTCGTAATATAAAAATGGCTGGGATGATGTTGAATGATAGAACTAAACCATTGATGTATCAAATTTAGGCAAACGTCTAGTTATAATGACGAAATCGAGGTTGGTCCGGATGCTAGACACTTTTTCAAAGTTACCGGCCCGACGAAATATTTAACTGTGTCGGACCTCAAGGTCGGCAATAATTTCAAACATTGGTTGTATGTGGTGCCATTTGGTGAACACGTGCTATTTAAATGTTTTGTTGATTTGGAAGCGATATTAATGATTTGGTGGTTTAATTAAACTGCCATGTAGTATTGCAATAGGGCTAGATACTTTGTTCCAGTCTAGTGGACCGTGTGTGTTTCAGATATATGATCTCAATAAGGTGGCCCAGCTAGCTGGAATGTCGCCAGGAGCCTTTGTATTTGGCGCCGGAGCAGGACCACGACACGTTGTTGGCGCAGATAGTGAAGTAAGTAAACATCTGAACATACATACATATATATTATTTATAATCATCATAATCATCATCATTGTGCAGCCGTAGTGTCCCGTGGTTGGGTGAAGGCCTCAGCAAGTCGTTTCCAAATCTGCCTGTCTTGCGATATCCTCTGCCAGATGGTGGCCTAGTTTCCAGTACTCGTCTAGTTCGTCTCTCCACCGTCTCGCCGGTCTTCCTCTAGATCGTTTCCCTTCGTAAGATCTCCAGGTTTGACACGCGATGTCCGTCGGTTATCTCGAAGTCTGCTGATGTGTCCTGCCAAGGTCCACATTTGTCTTCTGATTTGTTCTATCACGACTATGACCTTTGTCTTCTCTCTTACCCAGATGTTTGTTTTCCCCTCCCGATATGTGATGTTTAACATAAAGCAAAGAGATTCAAACTTTGGAACCTGCTTGACGAGACAAGTCTACAACTCATGCGTACTTCCAGCGATGACATACGGAGCGGAAACATGGGCACTCACCATTCAGGCAAAGAACAAGCTAGCAGCTGCACAAACAAAGATGGAAATATGTTTTTTTTAACTGATACTGAATCGCTGTCCCATATAGACGTAGTTTTCAACGTTCTCTATCTGAACTGTTTTGATATATATTGGTGTGTCATTTTCTAGTATCATTTATCTACGAAATGTTCATCTTCAGACCTTGTTTTTAACTTTGATCAGCTAGGTCCTGCAGCACTTTTTTGTAGTTCTTCCGGTGTAATAGCGCATATGAGTATATGGTCGGCGAAGCGAAGGTGACGTCCTAAAGGAATATGCTTTCGAGTGTTGCCGTAAACAGCTTGGGCGATATGGTGTTACCATGTAGTACTTCTCTCTTGATGTTGATCTTGTTGCTCCTTTTGTGTAGGTGGATTGTCACCGACCTGATGGTGTAGATGTCTTTCAGTAGTTCAATCTATACGTCTTCTATCCCCCGTTCTTGATGGGAGGTCAGTATTGCTTGAGTTTGCACCGAATCGAAAGCCTTCTCGTAGTCAACGAAAGCGATGCAGAGCGGGATATTATGTTCTCGGCACTTCTCTTTTAGTTGGTTTACATATATATAATGTGTATTATGTCTGTCGTTGAGTACCTGCTCTTGAGTTCTGCATGCTCTCGTGGTTTTCGTCGAGTGTCTTCTCTAGCCTATTCGTTAGTATCTTTATAAATAATATGTAGATGTTTTATAACAGACATATCGGTCTGTAGACCTTTAAAGGGAATAAAAGCATCTATTGCTCGAATTCATGTTATATTACATCCTGCTATCTATTTCCACGTCCACCAAGCCAAAAAAATCAAACAAATTCAATGAATTAAAAATTCCACATTTTGTGGTGTGCATCCGGACATTTTCGAATATGCATATTTTTGGCGCGCTTTTCGGGATGCCGAGATGTGACGTCACTTATGACTCAAACTCGCATCAGGCCGACCCTTTCCATGCATTCAGAGCATGTTTACAAGTATAGCTTTTGGGTCGAAACGAGCGTCAGAATGAGTTATTGTGCAATATTCCTATGTAATACAAACACTAGTCATCATAGAGGAATAAGCAGTTATCTTACGGTTCCACATTAATCGAATTTTATTCAAAACAACGAATGCGAATGGGCCTACAAGTCGACTAGGTTTCGCCGAGCTTGGGCTCGTTTTCAGAATAATTATATCGAATGCAACCAACGGGAGATAATCTACACCAATAAACATACATAGCAAACAGATATTGTATCCAGCTACAGAAAGTAACGTGTATAATCTCATAATATCACTAGATAAAACGCTATTTACAAGTGCACTCTTTCGGCGGACGGATCCTTAATGTGGTCTTACCCTAAACAGATGTCCTGCTTGTTTCAAATCTTACGAAAGTTAGACTGATATCAAGCAAAAGCGGATATAGACCCCAATATAATAGGCATCACAGAATCAAGGACACGTGAAGACATGGTAAATGCTGAGTAACCTCTATCGGGTTATAAAGGAGATAAGTAAAGGGAATGTGTTATAATGGGTGATTTTAATCATGGACATATTCAGTAGAAATCACTAGAGAGTGCTGGAGGTGATGGCCAACAGTTTCTACTTCAAATACAGGAGTGTTTCCTTACCCAACATGTTTTGGAACCAACCAGAGGTGGGACTATATTAGATTTAGAGTTCTCTTCTCAAAACGAATTAGTGGATAATGTTAAAATACATGAACCTTTGGGATCTAGTGATCATAACCAGATCCATTTTAGTATAAAAGTATAATCAGGGAATAGTGGTAAAAGCGATGGAGGAGAAACTTTAACAAATGAGAAAATATTTAGCACACATAATTTGGACTAACTTAATGAAGGACAAGACAACAACATAATGTTAGACCATTTTGAAAGGTGAGATTGGGAGCATTATTGAAAGATTTGTTCCCCTAAAAAAGCAAGGGAAACGATCTAGGATGAAACACCAATCACAGGAAGCTATGCGAATGATTGCTTACAAACAAATTATGTGGAGAATTTACAGAAACACTGGAAATATAGAAGACTGTAAAAACTACAAAGAGGCCCTTAATCTAGTTACAACCGAAATTCGAAAATCAAAACGAACTTTTGAGCAAAAATTGGCGAATGATATAAACATTATAGCAAGATTTTCTATACTTATCTAATAACTAAAGGTTCGTGATCAGGTGGGACCACTAGAAAACAGTGCAGGAAACGTAATATATGATGGGTTTCAAATTGCAGAGGCCCTGAACGAGTATTTCAGCTCAGTGTTTAACACAGAAGATATATACAGTCACTGCCATTACCAGTTACTAAATTCGAGGGGATGAATCAAATCAATTAGGGCAGTTGTTCGTTATTCCTGAAATGATATTAAAGAAAATTAAGATGATGAAAGAAAACAAATCACCTGGAGTTGACCGGATACCACCAAAACTGCTTAAGGAAATTGTAGACCAAATCAGTACGACACTTGCTACATTCTTTAACTTGTCACTTAAAGAGGAAATTGTTCCACTAGAATGGAAAGAAGCAAACATTACACCATTATTTAAAAAAGGACCGATGAGCAAGACAGATAATTACAGACCAGTGAGCTTAACGTCGGATTTATGCAAATTATTAGAAACGCTTATTAGAGACCACATGGTTGGAATTCCTTGTAAAACACAAATTAATAAATTAATCTCAACATGGGTTCCTAAAAGCAAGGTCTTGTCTAACCAATCTCTTATGTTTTTAGAAGTGGGTAAATGATGGGTCACCAGTGGATTTTGTCTACTCAGATTTTAATAAAGTACTACATCAAAGATTGTTACTTAAACTTAAAGCTTGTGGTATAGGGGATGGTGAGATCGGTTGGATACAAACATGGTTGACAGACAGTAGACAGAGAGTAACAGTAAAGGGGGAGATTTCAAACTGGAAAAAGCATCCACATAGGACATTGAAATGTGAACAAAGAATACATAATGGGGGATACTATGTCAGGTAAAACTGTAAAGAAAAGGACTTAGGAGTAACAGTTAGTGCTGACATGAAAGTTTCGGAGCAATGTGGAATTGCTGCTTCAAAGGGTAACCAAATACTACGGTTAATTAGGAGAAATATCACATATAAGGAGAAACAGCTATTGTACCACTGTACAAAGCAATAGTTAGACCACAATTGGAATATTGTATACAAGCATGGAGGCCATATTGTAAGAAGGACAGAAAGAGTGCAACGAAGAGAAACTAAGCTGATTCCTGAACTGAAAGATCTTGGTTACGAAAGACGCCTATTAGAATGTGGGTTGACAACACTAGAGTCTAGGAGACTAAGAGGAGACCAAATATAAGTTTTTTAAGATATTGAATGGTTATGAAAATATTGATAACAAATATATTTTCTTCAAACTGAAAGAAGGCAGTATAACCAGAGGCCACAACGCAGCATTAGTCAAGAAACAGTGTAGGTTGGATATGAGAAAGTACTCATTCTCTCAGAGGACAACAAACGACTGGAACAAATTACTTGATGATTGTGTTAATGCTAGCAGTGTGAATATGTTAAAAAATAAAATTGACAGCTATCTGGCGAGGGCGGGTTATACGTAAATGGAAAATTGTTGGACTCTCGATAATCCAAAGGCTTCCTTGTCCGCATGCCGTCTGGAGCGGATAGCTCTGGATGGCAATCTTGATAATCTTGTTAAATCTTGTTTGTATTTCCTGATGTCCTCCTTCGCTTTCTTTTTGATGGTCTTGCATATTTTTGTGTATTCTATTTGCATTTTACGGTCGCCGTTATCCACCATTTCTCGTCGTTTCTTCATTATAGTGCTCGTGTCAGTGACGATATTCTCGTCACTACATGCCTGTTGATTGCTTTGGCTACACTTGTCGCACTTAGTTAGATCATCTCAGTGAAGTTTTCGCTCATGGTGTCGATGTAGTCTGGTTCTTTTAGTGTATCGAATCGATTTCGCAGTTTGAGTTCTTTTATGTTCCTATTTGTGTGGTATCTACACTTGGTGGTCTCTTGTATATGAACTTCTTCCTTTTAGCCTTGGCGTCCAGTTTGATGTTGCTCACTACCATCCTGTGGTCACTTCCGATGTTGACTTCGTTGACGACAGTTACGTTAGTTACCACGTCTGGCCTGTTTGTCAGGATGTAGTCAATGTCGTTCTTCGTTTCTCCATTTGGTCTTTTCCACGTCCATTTCCTCCCTGCTGTCTTCTGGAACATGGTATTCATGATTTTGTACCTTCTTGATATTGCCCAATGTACCACACACATGCACGCACACACACACATACACACACACACACACACACGTGTGTGTGTATATAATACGCGTGCGCGCACACACACTCAACATGTTTCCTGGGAAACAGCGTCTGTCGATGTATTATCCTCAATTGATTGATTGAGTTTATGAATTAGAATTGTATACATGATACATATTAATAACAATAATGTCATATACCGAGGACAACATATACAAGTATACAAAAGTACATTTATTTCCAATGTGGACCTCACAATTTCGAATACGGTCCTAAGGAGCTGAGCTGAACATTATTTTGGTCAATGCTCATTAAATATCGTGAATACTAGTAATGTGGGGCAACTTGACACTTGCAGGCAAATAGAGAAGGCAGACTGCAGGACAAAATATGATACCATCACAAACATTTCAGATGTTCCTTTCCCCGACTAGATTTGCACGTCCAATCTTGAAACGAGTCGTATTAAAACACAACGTCTTGATAATGTGTACCAAGTTCCAAGGGTCAATTGATGTTATTATTGCTGTCGTCATGTTGTGGCGTGCTCCTCTACCCATGAAGGGCATCCCTAAAACCAATGGTATTGTCCTTCTGGAACTAGGACAGGCTGCCATCAAACATTCGCTTTCTTTCTATCATTCGTTCTTTCTGTTTTCTTTCTTTACGTAATTGTAAATACCACCAACTATGTGGGCTAGTTTACTTTCCCTGGTGTGGAAAACACACAGAAGAGACAAACGGATATTTAACGTATCTTTCGAAAGACACAGGCAACGTTGGGTGAACGAAATTGGTCAACGTTTGAAAGACAACAGACGGATTCAAACCCGATTCCTCGTCCAACATAGTCGTCGTGCAAATTATGACATACGATAGTTTTTGTATATTGTTTTGATCTGGAATCATATAAACACATACTGGGTATCATTAACAGCCAGCGGGATCAACGTCAGCATCAACAACCTATAAATATCTTTTCATTGCATTTATGTTTTGTTACGATACGTTTCTCTAAGAATGCAATGGGAGGGAATCACACATTATAACTCTTTCTGTTTTCTGCTCTAGTTCCTGATAAACTTACTGGCCGAGGAAACCAACATGTGTTATGCCGCAAGGATCGATATGAAGGTAATTTATTGATGCAACGGCCGCTCTACCTGTGTGATCGTCACAGTAAACTTAGAGCATTTTCAACAGCCAGATGTATTGACTCAGCAGCAGTACCAACCACTTTAGTTGACTTGATATACATTCTAAGTGGTTATAACATTTTCAGCGGCTCAGAAAAGGGAATTCATCAAGGAAATATTGTTGACTTTAATGTAAGGTCACATTGTACAGTAATTTTATAATAGTCTTTCAAGGTATCTCTTTAATTCTATTTTTTTTCGTCTCATTTCGGTGTGATTTCATCAAAATCTGTCCTACACACTACATTGTTTTTGTGCAAATCTTATATTTAGATGTAATGCGATCTTCCAACAAACTGTTATGGTATTTTGATGTTGATATAATGTAGAAATCAGTGGGAAAATTGTACTGCCTCTGTACGATGGTACAGTGTATATATCCATTCTGTCAACGTCAAGTATTCTGTTTAAATGTGTCCCGTGTTCTACTAAAAAGTTCCTTTGCAGGATGAAAGTCATTACATGCTAGAGAAGTGTGACAGTAGCGACTGCTGCTGCGTAGCGAACGTCTTCCTAACAGAAGGAAAAGGTGGAAAGGTGCGTGGTATAACCACGGCGATATGAATACTATGTTAATGAACACGGTGAAGCTATCACAGGTATATGTTCATGCTGAAGTGTACGCTGTAATTGTTAAATATTCTTTAAATAACCACATTCACTGCACCCAAATATACACATATATATATGCGTGTATGCATATATGTAATTATGTATGTATGTATATATATATATATATACTTATAATATATATATGTAAATACACACACATATATATCTACATCAGCCATTCCAAGCTAACGCATCCGTCGTATATATATTTATCAAAATAATCGTCATTCTTTCATGTGATATATATGTATTATACATATATATATATATATAGTTGTTGTGCTTTTCATTTAAAGCAACTCTTGTAATGCTGTTTACGTAAACAAGTAGAGTGCAGTTTCACAAAGGATTCTTTGGACTATACATTACTTGTATAAGATGGCAGAGCGCAATTTTATGTAGCGGACATGTGAAGCCCATCTCTGAAGTCCGTAATGTTACAGACATTTTCTGGAAGAAGTTAGCCAGTTCTTGCCATACATACAATTTTTGTAACCTAAGCTACCATCAAACTTTCATTATTTATATATTAATTATATATATATATATTATCAGTGATTCTTTCATTTGGAAACATGAAACAAAAAACCTTTGAGTACTTCTTTCAGAATAATTGCTATAATCACAAAATCAAATCAAATCAATTTATTTTGCAACAACAACAACATAACAGTGTACATACACAAAACAACCATTTAAAAAATAAAGTTGTGTTGCATGGTGGTCACTTGGCATGTTATATGCCATCTTCCTGTGACCCCATAAACATATATTTCGAAATATATTTACACATACGTATACGATGCTTATCACGAGTGTATGATATCTTCTGTACGACAACGGAATCACTCAAGTTTACTCTGATTGTATTAATGATTACTAATAATAATAATTATTGTACATTTTTTTATTTGATCCTAGCATCCATTATATTGACACGTATATTGGATGTAATTATTTTAATTACTGAACGGCATGTTTTTGTAACAAGTCATCTGACTGGTAGGTTCTGGAGGTGAAAGCAGCCAATCGAACGGGAGAAAAAGATATCATTCAGTGTATGAGGACAACGCTGTCAGCGAGATATGGCGAGAAACTCATGGGACTTGGCGGAGTTCTGCTTCTTGAAAAGGGAAAAGCAAAAACCCATATTTTGGTACCGTGGTCTGTTTCTTTATAAAACAGGATGTATATCATTTATTATATAATCACTAAACTGTAAGCAGACGTTCACCTCTAAGGTAAAATTAAGTATTTCGTAATAATATTGTTTGTTTTAGAGTTGCATTTATCTGAAAGAATTATGTATCGACATAATAAAGTTGCTATTGTTAAGCCAAACTTGTATCATGACCAGTATTCCAGTATAATTAGTTATTTAATTATCCGCATAACTGATTTATTACAATACTCCTATGTACCTATGTATAAACATGACATTGTATATATAAAAACAAATAAATTATGTAATATCCAGTAGTGAATAATACTAATAAAAAAGAAGAAGTAATACTTAATAATTGCATTATGCTATCGTACTGTCTCAAAATACGTTTCATTCACATTAACAAAATACCATACTAGAAGTATACACAAAACGTATTTAGTTAAATTTCTTATAGAAAACAGCAGTGGTGACAAGTTGTGTACTTTGATCTCACTGAACCTAGATTTATCCACGAACAGTGACTCTGACTGAATGCTAATCGTAATAAAGATTATTTTGAGAATTACGAATTAAAATTGAGCATAGTTGTTGTTTAGGAGCAGCATTTGTACTGGCAGGAGTTGGTGGTATACGTCCTTCGTCTTACAGCCGGAATTCCCTGAGACGCCCATCGTCACCCAGGATGACGTTCAGAAGTGGTTGAAGTTCTTTGATATGTCCGCTCCACTCGTCTGCCTGGGAATATTTGTAACTCATGTGACAGTGAGTGACGAAAGGACATGATTAAATCGCATTTTTCACCTACTTTATGAATTGGTATAAAACTAAATATGTGACATAAAATATATATAATTATATTACACACACACACACACACACACACACACACACACACACACACACACACACACACACACACACACACACACATATATATTAGCTTAATGAATAGGATTGATATGTCTTTGAATCCCATTATTTATAGCATTAAAACTAGCGACGTGTATTGTACTTCGAAACTGCGGCACCAGTGGGTCCGGGATTTATATAATTTTTAAACATATCGTTCTTATCGATGTATTTTTATATTTATTTACATACTTTTATTGATGTATTTGTATATATGGACACGATGATTGTCTGAAATAAATACATTATTATATATATATATATTATGTCACGTATTTAGTTTTATACCGATTCATAAAGTAGATGAACAAAATTTCCGCTCCACTCGTCTGCCTGAATAAATTTGTAACTTATGTGAGTGACGAAGGGACATGATTAAATCGCATTTTTTCATATATTTTATGAAAAGCTACAAAACTAAATATGTGACATAATATATATACATACATATATATATAAGTTATAAACGGTGCAATGGCTACTCCATTTACTGGGTGTGCTTACAATGAAAGATAATACTGTAACTCCACATAAGAATACGGACGGTCTTATTCCATATCCCCCCCTCTCTCTCTCTCTCTCTCTGTCCCTGTCTGTCTGTCTGTCTGTCTCTCTTTTGCGTGGGTGGGTGCGTGGATGGGTGACGTGAGTGTGCATGTGTATGGATAGATGAATGCAGTATTTTGTAGTACATTTGTTACACTTAATAGTTTCAAAATCAACTAGTTAATTTCCGAAACGAGCCTTTATAACTAGCTCTAGCCAGTAACATTGCTACATCAGAATGATCTATTTTTTAGGACTTAGACCTGCGACTGCAGCATTTTCACTGCTTCAGTAACCATGGCGACGGCGGTCATTTCCACACGGACACGACACCAGATGACGTAGAGTACCTCGGTTACTTCAACTTGGGCGAGTCGGTTGTCCGCGTCGATTGTCCGTTGGAGAAGGGCAAGACCGGCCGTTTTGAGGGGAAATGATTGTTCTGCGTTTTCACCTGTACAAGCCGGCTTTTTTGTTACGCTTTGAGTTGGCAATAACTTGTTAGTTGTCAGGATAGAAATAAATATGTTATCGTGCTTAAACTACGGATTAAACGTATCAACGCATGACAAAATCAAGATCAAGAATGTGTGTAATAAACCAATAATGAAATGTATGCGTTTTCAAAAAACTTTTTTCATTACCTACATGTGACGTAATGTAGGAAGAACGTGGCGTAATTAAATGGGATAGAGAGCACCTGAAATTGCAAATAAAGAAGGTAGTATATATTCAATAGAAACATCAACAAAATGTTATATTTCTCACAAACATGCCCTGTCAGTCATAATGCAGATGTTTGTCGTTTTGAGAAGTGTGTAAGAACTACTACTTGAGCCAACATTCTTCTCTGTATTCCACAAAGAGAAAATCTTTTGAAAATACCTAAACTAATTGATGTATTTTAATAGCAAGAATTAAACTTACACTGGAGCTGTATTTGAAACTTGCAACGTTTCGATCCGTCTACAGCGGATCTTGACCACGCACTGATGACATGTGACGTGGCTGAGATTTTGGTAGAATGATTTGGTTGCAGATGGTAGGCAGGTGGTATCCCTGGTCTCGATTCAATGTAGGGACTCTCTGTTTGATGTAGATGGCCTCTTTTACTTTTCTCTTGTACCAGTTTTGTTCTCGCCCAAGACATTGGTGTTGTCCAATTTATAAAATTTTATCTTGGAGCCATAAACAATATTTTCCATAATTTATATAGGTTTCTATAGGCAAGTGACCAGTTACAATTTATTAATGCGGGTAGGTTGGAAACATTTCGGAATGGTCTGAGGTGTCTGCAATTCAAATGTGTTTTTTCAGTGTTCATAATTATGTCAACAATACTTTGTTATATTTCAGTACAAATGATTTGAGGATGTATATGACTGCCTTTTCCCCCTGAGCAACGCCGGGTTATTCAGCTAGTCTATATTATAAAATAGTTCGTTCTCTGTTTGTGTGTGCACCCACATCTCCGTCAGTTTTGCATGTATCGCGCTGAAATGTTGCATGTGATCTAGCGGGCCCATTGGTATGGTTCACATATTAAGATATATTATAAATTCGCTCAGGGGGTGGAAAACTTGAGGGGCTCAATATTTCAAAAGGCTGTACGTGGGAAATTTCAACCCAGCATCCGCTGTTGCTGGTTACGTCAGTTAGACGGGTAAGCGTTTGAGATTTCTGGCAAAAGGTTGTTCTAACAACTAGGCCAGTGACCAGTTACCATTTATTAATGCGGGTAGGCTGGAAACATTTGGAATGGGTTTGGGGTGTCTGGTACTTATGACTGCCTTTTTTCTCCGGACAACGCCGGGTAACTCAGCTAGTTTATCTATATTGTTTGTGGTATTTCATAAGTTACACTGGCTTATAATGGATAAATGCTCATCCTCAGGTAAACATAATTGTCCACGCAGTAGACGCATACCTAAAATAGACACACCTGATGTTAAACTAAATTCTGTGAAGTCCAACCGTTTTAGTAACGCTGCGCGTATATGTTCTACGATTGTTGCAAGTCACGTTAAACGCCCCCAACTGATCGAAGAACGCTTTACGTAATTTCGAACAATCATATATAGCAGTCATTTCGAACAGTCATGGAAAGAACATTTAAGATATAACGTTGCGCATACTCGTGTAACGTCCGGTACGAACAGAAACCTTAACCAACGATGAATTTGGAAATAATTAAACACCTTCCTTATCCTCCGAAGCGTCGTAGATGAACCTAACTAAGAAAGTTTGACGCTCGATATGAAAAGCGTCTAGGAGGAAAAGATCAACATACTTACACACACACACAAACACACACCAGGGTCAGGGATCCTTCTATCACAGATCACGTCCATGATGCCAACCAGCTAATGGACATGTTAACCTGTTCACAGCACACCTGTTGTAGAGTGCAATTGTTCCCTTTTCCCTGGTCTTAGCTATTTTTATGGTGCAAAGAATACGTTTATAAAATTCAGCGATACTCCTTAATTTTTATTTGTCAACGAAAAACCCGGAAATGAACCATTGATCTATCCCCTCTGCCACCTAGCGACGTTGTGTTGTTTGCGTCCTAGTTCGCCAGATGGCGGCACTATAATTCAAGTTCGCTCTCAGATAAGTTTTTGCAGAAAACACGAATTCTAAGGTAAAGTTCAGCAAGCGACGTATTATGGTAATGCACGTATACTTTGACAGCTAAGTTTCTGGTTTCCCGGACCCAGGGCCAGGCGTTTCATTCATGTGAAGTGACTACGTCTAAGGTGATATAGCATGACGATAAATAAATATTAGACCGTTGGAGTTCACTTAAAGGGAATAAAAACACTTACTGCTTGAATTCATGTTATATTACATCCAGCTATATATTTCCATGTCCACCAAGCCAACAAAAATAAAAAATTCAATGAATTAAAAATTCCACGTTTTATGCTGTGCATCCGGACATTTTCGAATAGGCATATTTTTGGCGCGCTTTTCGGGATACCGAGATGTGACGTCACTTATGACTCAAACTCGCATCAGGCCGACCCTTTCCATGCATTCAGAGCATGTTTACAAGTATAGCTTTTGGGTCGAAACGAGCGTCAGAATGAGTTATTGTGCAATATTCCGATGTAATACAAACACTAGTCATCATAGAGGAACAAGCAGTTATCTTAGGTTCCACATGAATCGAAGTTTATTCAAAACAATGAATGCGATTGCGCCTACAACTAGTACAAGTCGACTAGGTTTCGCCGAGCTTGGGCTCGTTTTCAGAATAATTATATTGAATGCAACCAACGGGAGATAATCTACACCAATAAACATACATAGCTAACATGATTGTATCCAGGTACAGAAAGTAACGTGTATAATCTCATAATATCACTAGAATATCGATATATATATGAAGGAATTGTACAATTTATCATAACAACTTAAATCAGTCAGTGAGTTTTTGCTGGTGCCGCTAACTCAGTTGGTAGGCGCGTTGGTTTCTTGTCACATATCTTACAATCGGGCGACGCCTGTTCAATCCTGACACCATGCAAATCATTGATTTTCTTTACACTTTCTTTGTTTATGTTTTCACCAAGTAATATAAACCAAATCATTTTATACTATAATGCACTGTTTGTAAATATTTTTGTAATAATTATTTTTTACCCACAAAAATGAAAATATGGTCGTTATAAATTATAACGATGTTTCTAAATTTTATTTATCCAAACAAATATAATGTAATGGATATATATTTTTTTAATTGTACATATATTGTACGGTAATATATTGCAATTATATATGTAAAAACAAATTGTGATCTGTCTGGATAAATACAATTTAGAAACATCGTTATCTATTTTCATTTTTTGTGGCGAATAAATAATTACTACAAAAATAAAAATATATTTACAAACAGTGCATCATAGTATATAAAATGATTTGGTTTATATTAGTTCATGAAAACATAAAGAAAAAAACGTGTAAAGAAAATCAATGGTTTGCATGGTGTCAGGATTGAACCGGCGTCGCCCGATTATAAAATAAATGACAAGAAACCAACGCACCTACCAACCGAGCTAACGGCACCAGCGGAAATTTACAGACTGATTTAAGGGCCAATGTCCCAAAAAGTGTACAATTAGGTTTTAATAGGTCCAAAAATAAATGTTTAATTCTGAACAATTAAGTTATATTTTCTCATTGTACATATATTGAGGCATATTTTCCATAAATGGGTCAATGTAATATGGGTTACTTTTGTTATGACAGTCACTTGAAGTCAAACGTGATTTTCATCGCGTGTCCAGCGTCATCGACAAAAAATTACAATGTTTGCTACAATTAGAGCATTTTTAATTACATGTAAAGTGAAAATGTTTTTGGATCATCTAGTGTACATGCCATTTAATAAGAATCAAGAGGTAGACGATTACATTTGACTTGGAAACATTCCTTTTCCTCGTTGTTACTTTGGTGATAGTTTTTGCACTCTGTTGTTTCTTGGAATGGCCTATTTTCAATTAGTGCAGCTCTCTCAGAAAAGTGTGTGGAATTACAACTGATACATAATCAGTAACCCTGATCAGTTATCTTTGTGTGTGCCAACTGTCATATGCGTCCGGGGATCGAGACTAGGCAAACTGTGAGCTAAGAAATGGGTATATACTGATGACGCTGGACACGCAATGTAGCTTTAATTGAAGACAATCATCATCCTTCGTCACAAATTACAAGACAACTACGAACAACATTTTAAACATGCCGCGGCATGGACAATAATGTCTACATTGAATTCTTATTGTTCCTTATAGTCAGTCAAAGTATATTTCTGCACCTTCTTCGTACCATCTTTCACGGCATCCTTCTTGCCTGGCAGAAGTGTAAATTGATCCGGTCTCTTCATGAACTCCTTCACGGGTAACGGCCTACGTCTGGCCTTCAAGTGTTGGGCTGTATTTTGTCCTGCGAAGCCATTCTTGCGGAGAACGTATCGTCGGTCTAGGTGCAACTTCTTCGCGACCATGCTTCCTGCCCGACTTCTCTTCAGGTGACGTCCTGTGAAGAGAGACTGCCTTTTCTTGACTGGAATATCTTGCATTTCCATCACAAGTGATTCATGGGCAGCGAGAACCTTTCTCACTTCTTTGTTTCGCGAAGGGTTCAATCCGTCCTTCTTCATTATTATGTCGGCACGGCGTATCAGCATTGTCAAAAACGGTGTTGATGGGAGTCGTATCAGTTCTTGTTTGCCATGATCTTTCTTTCTGATTACGAGTAGACCGCTTTAAATTATTCTCCAAAACACATACACGTCTTTGCAGCCTCTTCGTCTTCACCTTCAGGGCGTTTAGCTTCTTTTGGACAGATGACCTCCTTTTCCTGGGTAGGTTTCCAGCAGTCGGTATTTCAGCTGTCACGTCAGCTCCTAATTCTTGTGCTACTGATGAATGTAGTTAGGGAAAATACATCTTCACGAACAGGGTTTCTCTGAAGGAAACAAACAAGGACACAGGTTGTACTTCAGTTAAGAACACAGCAAATTCCAATGTTCTTACAACATAAACTACGAATATTAAACCGGGAATTATATGTTAGTAGTAATAGCGGTGGTTCAGCGGGGATGGTTTCCGTTTTTCCGTTGGGGGAAGGGGAGGTCAAAGGTCAAGGTCCAGTACCCAGATGTAGGTCAAAGTCAAAGGTCAAATACCCGGATGTAGGTCAAATGTCAAGTACCCGAATGTAGGTCAATTGGCGCCCCTGGCGGATAGGTTGTGAACTAAAACAGTTTTTCGGAACTAAAATAGTACAAGTTGCGACCTTTGGCGGATTTTTTTCAGAACTAAAATAGTTTTCAAGTTGCGCCCCATAGCTGATTTTTTCGAAACTGAAATAGTTCAAATTGCGCCCCTAGCGGATTTTTTTCAAAACTATTTTTCCCTGGGGGATATGTTGCGAACTAAACACAACAGCGGTGCCACCTTACGGACAAGGTTTGTACTAAATGTAGGAGTACTGCCTAATTTGGTGCATCTTATTTATGAAAATTGGCGCCCCCTGACGGATAGGTTACGAACTGAAAGAGAAATACAAATAACTCCCCCTAGTGGATTCAGTGAACCAAATATCGATACTGTTTAAGTTTGTGTCTCTTGATTCTTGTTTCTCTTTTTACTATAAAAATAGGTCAAAGACGTCATTAAATAGGTCAGTGACGTCGTTAAGTAGGCCATTGCGCATGCGCAATTGTGTCTTTTCTTATGTCCCATAGGTTGTTGACCACTTGTTTAGGTGTAGGCCTCTCCTAGCCTATACATTTACAACTTTAACATAGGTTCAATCCTGACGAATCGGTAGAGAACTAATAAAATAAGTCAAATTATGTCATTTCTGGTTACCATACATATCTACGATCTTCTCCTCACCCAGTTTGTAAATGTTTGCCTATCAATGTCTCTCATTACTTGCATATTGCGTACCTATGTATGTTATTAATGGCAGACGTTAAGTGATTCCTGAACATGTAACATTCTTTGAGACATCTTTATCAACAAAATCGAGGTCTCTCTATCGTTTAACATTCATCAGTGCTATAGTTTTTAAACAATGCTACAGTTTTACATAGGACATTTGCACTTACCTCAGTTGATTACTCGGATGCAAGCTGATATGAACTTGTATATAGCGGTGGTCTACCTGGGACGGTTGGCGCGGCGCGGAGGAAGAGGAATGGAGCCCCCTGACGGATAGATCATGAACTACAAACATCATCCCTAACGGATATCAGTGAACCAAATATCGATAGTGCTTAAGTTCGTGTCTCTTGTTTTTTTTCTTCTCTTTTTACTATAAAAATAGGCCAAAGACGTCATTAAATAGGTCAGTGACGTCGTTAAATAGGCCATTGCGCATGCACAATGGTGTCTTTTCTTATGTCCCTTAGGTTGTTGACCACTTGTTTAGGTGTAGGCCTCTCCTAGCCTATATATTTACAACTTTAACATAGGTTCAATCCTGACGAATCGGTAGAGAACTAATAAAATAAGTCAAATTATGTCATTTCTGGTTACCATACATATCTACGATCTTCTCCTCACCCAGTTTGTAAATGTTTGCCTATCAATGTCTCTCATTACTTGCATATTGCGTACCTATGTATGTTATTAATGGCAGACGTGAAGTGATTCCTGAACATGTAACATTCTTTGAGACATCTTTATCAACAAAATCGAGGTCTCTCTATCGTTTAACATTCATCAGTGCTATAGTTTTTAAACAATGCTACAGTTTTACATAGGACATTTGCACTTACCTCAGTTGATTACTCGGATGCAAGCTGATATGAACTTGTATATAGCGGTGGTCTACCTGGGACGGTTGGCGCGGCGCGGAGGAAGAGGAATGGAGCCCCCTGACGGATAGATCATGAACTACAAACATCATCCCTAACGGATATCAGTGAACCAAATATCGATAGTGCTTAAGTTCGTGTCTCTTGTTTTTTTCTTCTCTTTTTACTATAAAAATAGGCCAAAGACGTCATTAAATAGGTCAGTGACGTCGTTAAATAGGCCATTGCGCATGCACAATGGTGTCTTTTCTTATGTCCCTTAGGTTGTCGACCATTTGTTTAGGTGTAGGCCTCTCCTAGCCTATACATTTATAACTTTAACATAGGTTCAATCCCGAAGAATAGATAGAGAGAACTAATAAAATAAGTCAAATTATGGCATATCTGATCACCATACAGATCTACGACCCGCCCATCACCCTGTTTGTAAATGTTTGCCTATCAATGTCTCTTATTACTTGCACACGTCGACTGCTTCCTCTATTAACAAAGAGGTATTGGTTAATTTGTGTGTACTATTTCGTCTCTGTCTTCAGCTCTGGCAAGCTCCCATGTTAAAGCATAGGGAGTTTCCCCATGTTAAAACATAGGGGCTAAAGCCTATGTTAAAGCATAGGGAATTTTCCCCATGTTAAAGGATAGGACATTTCCCCCATGTTAAAGCAAAGGGAGTTTCCCCATGTTAAAGCATAGGGAATTTTCTCCATGTTAAAGCATAGGGAATTTTCTCCATGTTAAAGGATAGGGAATTTTCTCCATGTTAAAGCATAGGAAATTTTCTCCATGTTAAAGGATAGGGAATTTTCTCCATGTTAAAGCATAGGGAGTTTCCCCATGTTAAAGTATAGGGGCTAAAGCCTATGTTAAAGCATAGGGAATTTTCCCATGTTAAAGCATAGGGAGTTCGAGACGTGTCTGGACATGTTTGTTTGTTGCGAGCGTGAGCGTGTGCACCCTGTATGACATCATCAAACTGCTACGCGCGGTAATTTTGTGCGCGAGGTGAGTTGGTTAAACAGGTAGTGCTTTGGTTAGCCATTGTTTTGAGCTTTCGCCTTGAATATAATTCCATCATGTGACGTCATGATGCAGTGATATCATTAAATTATAAACTGTTACGCGCAGTAATTCTGTACGCGAGGTGAGTTGGTTATACAGGTAGTGATTTGGTTAGCCATCATTTTGAACTTGCGCACTTGAATGTAATTCCATTATTTGGCGTCATGGTCAGTGAGTGACGTCATGGTATGCGCAGTAATTTTGTGAGCGAGGTGAGTTGGTTATACAGGTAGTGATTTGGTTAGCAATTGTTTTGAACTTGTGCGCTTGAATATAATTTCATCATGTGACGTCATGATGCAGTGACATCATTAAACTATAAACTGCTACGCGCAGTAATTTTGTATGCGAGGTGAGTTGGTTATACAGGTAGTGATTTTGGTTAGCCATTGTTTTGAACGTGCGCGCTTGAATATAACAATTAGGTCGTAATCATAGTGATTTGGTAATGCTATCATTTGATGTCATCAACAGTGAGTTCAAATTTCCCTGTAAAATCTAATTCTAGAAGTTTCTTTGATACTTTTGTCAACACACTTCAAAACCGACACTACTGGGTGCTACTGTCGCCTGGAGACGTATATGGACATGTTTTTTGTTGTTGTGGGCGCGAACGCGTCGCGTATAACGTCAAAGCTATCATTGTGATTTGGTTAGTCATCCTTTGTAAGAACTTTATTAGAAAATTCAATCACGACCTTCAGAATAAAATCATCGTTCACTACACTATAGGCATATCACGTTATAAGCAAACTGGTATGAACTGATATGAACTGGTATGAACTGGTAACTAAGCCCAAGGCTCTGTGTGTTGTCGGGTATCGACATATAACATTTATACTTACCAGCCGTATCTCACTTGAGCGTCGCTTGAAAACTGTCTATCCATGTGTAGTATCAAGTGTTGGTTACAAGACTCCGTTTCGAAACAGTGGCGAAACGCTATGAAACAAATGGTTCTGACACTAATGGAGGATGAGTTTGATTAAAGACTGGTTGACTGTCATGTACAATACCGCAACCAAGTATCCGATCCGACTTTGTTGGACCCACAAGGGCTCCTCGCCGTATGGCAGGCAAGACTGAAGTAGTGAGGTGTGGTATTGTCTTGTACACGATTAAACTTTGCAAGACTCTGTATCAATGTCTATTCTCTGGTTCTTGTAGTTATGGAGTGTGACATGTAAATACGGTTGTGTTGTTCACGAATAAACTGTGCAAACATCATCTTGTGTCTTTTTCATAATGTAATGCAATGCATACGTTGGGAACCTTACTCATTGTCTTAAGCCCTCACGCATTCACTCACTCACTCACACAAGCCCTCACCCACTCACAAGCCCTCACGCAGTCACTCACACAAGCCCTCACGCACTCACTCACTCACTCACTCACACAAACCCTCACGCATTCACTCACTCACTCACTCACTCACTCACTCACTCACTCACTCACTCACTCAAGCCCTCACTCACTCACTCACTCACTCACTCACTAACACAAGCCCTCACGCATTCACTCACGCATTCACTCACTCACTCACACAAGCCCTCACGCATTCACTCACTCACCCACTCATTCAATCACACAAGCCCTCACTCACTCATGCCCTCCCTTCGTCTTTTTTCTAACATTTTATCTTTTCAACATGTTACCGTGGTAACATTTTCGTATTTTAGTGCGTTCAATTCATCTCGCCATTCATTTCTTTGCTTGCATTTGAACCACAAACACCTGCATCATGAGCTCATCGACTATTTTACTGGCTGCCAACAAGCCCAAACCATCACCGTTCCAGTGCCCAAATTGCAAGAGACATTTCTCACGTCAGGACAACATGAAACGGCACATTGCCTCCATTCACGGTGGACGATCGACAAACACCACGTCACTGGATTCACTTGTCTCGGGGCCCACTATGACACATGTACCTACGGTTCCATCAACAAGCTCGACATTCCCGTCTCCATCTCAGGTGACCATGGAGTATACAAAGAAGATGGCCCTGGTCGATTCCCGTATTTTGGAAAACATTCAACCGCAAAGGCCTTTGACTGCTAACCCTATAGGGAGTGTTTTGCAACGACTCGACAACGAAATGCGAGGCATATTGGAACGAAGTGATATACACGAGAGGGGAAAAGTTGTGTTGTATAACCAGGTATTGATTCGGTACAACGATCTTTCCGACATACGTGTCTAAGAACCCGTGCGTGTGGTCATCGAAAAAATTCCCAGCAAAGTCGAAAATAAAGTATAACCTGCTAACGAAAATGAAGTAGTCGAAAAGGAGAGCATCGAAAACGAAATAATCGACAGCGTTCCAAAAACTATGAAGCAGAAAGCACGAAGACTACTTGATAAAATGAAAGGTGCCATAAGTTGGAACGATCGCGGCGAGATGATGTACAGAAACAAGGCGGTTCCCGGAAGTAATATCGTGGACCTTGTGAATGACTTGTTGAGAAAACGGAAGTCGTTTGAACCGGTGGGATGGGAAAGCTTCGCTCGTGGTCTCAAGGACGTCAACACGCCAATGGATTTAGTTGGGAACTCAGATCGTTGGCTTTACATGCAGACAGCGTCAGTGGACGACGATATGTCAAAGGAAAAAAGCATTCCATTCGACAGCGATCGTCATCGGAATCGTAGACGACCTGCATCATCGCGGCGCGCAGCTCATTCGGTGACACCTTTGCAAATCACACGTTGGCAACCATATTAGTATTACCGATTGGCGACAAAAACAGGTTCGCGTGGGACATGCAATCCACAGGAACAGTGTTCAAGAGAGATCATATGGGGAATATTCAAATAAAAGCGTGTTTATGCTATGGATGAATGTTTTTTTTTTTTTTTCATAGTCATCAAGACGCAACTAATTTTTTTTCATTTCACTGACAACAAAGTTGCACAAACGAAACACTAAACTTAGCCCAACACGTTGCTCGAATTGACTGTTAAAGGATATGAAGTTTCCTCATCTTAAATGATAGGCCATTTTCCCTATGTTAAAAGATAGGGCATTTTCTCCATGATAAACGGCAACTCGATGTTTCGTAAAGACATACATTTTGAGTTTGAGGTGCCAAACATCACATACCTTCATGTCAAGAGACGATCATCTGTTCGGATTCACGTCCAACGAGGCGACCATAGGACTCGTATGAGGTATCGCTTCTTTTAATGAAAAATATATGTACACGAAGCAGCCGTCTTTTCAACATAACAATTCCATATTTTCAAATAGTGCGAGCGACCAGATACGATACGTCCTTCTTGAGAGCCGAAAAAGGAAAGACCAGAATCGTCGGAAACACGGTATATACACTAGTCTTCGGCGTCATCTCATTTGCATAATCAATCAGACAGAACGTACATCACGTGACTTTCCTTAACACAAAAAACATACAACAACCACCTTGGTAGTTGTTGTTTAAATTTTCGCGAGATTAACCCCAACTATTTTTTCTCTAACTAACCTAATTATATATTTTTACCCGCTAGATGGCGCTATCATGTGACGTAGTACTCCGATAATCCACTAGGGGACGCTACGCCGGAATTGACGTCGTACCGAAAGTCACTTGACTGTCATGGCCGCCTCTACTAGGGACGGTACGTCGGAAGTGACGTCGCACCGGAAGTTATTTGACTGTCATGGCAACCTCTATGCTTCCGGTATTCCCGGAAGTGTGTCGACGAATAGAGATCTGTCATGGCCGGTAGATGGGAATACTCTGACTAATTACATTGGTGTCCGTTGAGTGGCGTCGGATGTCGCCTCTCTCAGGAACGTGCACAGTTTTTTGTATTAAGGAAAGTCTCGTGATGTACGTTCGGTCTGATTGATTATGCAAATGAGATGACGCCGAAGACTAGAGTATATACCGTGCTTCCGACGATTTTGGTCTTTCCCTTTTCGGCTCTCAAGAAGGACGTATCGTATCTGGTCGCTCGCACTATTTGAAAATATGGAATTGTTACGTTAAAAAGACGGCTGCTTCGTGTACATATGTTTTCCATTAAAAGAAGCGATACCTCATACGAGTCCTATGGTCGCCTCGTTGGACGTGAATCCGAAAAGATGATCGTCTCTTGACTTGAAGGTATCTGATGTTTGGCACCTCAAGCTCAAAATGTATGTCTTTACGAAACATCGAGTTGCCGTTTATCATGGAGAAAATGCCCTATCTTTTAACATAGGGAAAAATGGCCTATCATTTAAGATGAGGAAACTTCATATCCTTTAACAGTCAATTCGAGCAACGTGTTGGGCTAAGTTTAGTGTTTCGTTTGTGCAACTTTGTTGTCAGTGAAATGAAAAAAAATTAGTTGCGTCTTGATGACTATGAAAAAAAAAAAAAAAAAAACATTCATCCATAGCATAAACACGCTTTTATTTTAATATTCCCCATATGATCTCTCTTGAACACTGTTCCTGTGGATTGCATGTCCCACGCGAACCTGTTTTTGTCGCCAATCGGTAATATTAATATGGTTCCCAACGTGTGATTTGCAAAGGTGTCACCGAATGAGCTGCGCGCCGCGATGATGCAGGTCGTCTACGATTTCGATGACGATCGCTGTCGAATGGAATGCTTTTTTCCTTTGACATATCGTCGTCCACTGACGCTGTCTGCATGTAAAGCCAACGATCTGAGTTCCCAACTAAATCCATTGGCGTGTTGACGTCCTTGAGACCACGAGCGAAGCTTACCCATCCCACCGGTTCAAACGACTTCCGTTTTCTCAACACGTCATTCACAAGGTCCACGATATTACTTCCGGGAACCGCCTTGTTTCTGTAAATCATCTCACCGCGATCGTTCCAACTTATGGCACCTTTCATTTTATCAAGTAGTCTTCGTGCTTTCTGCTTCATAGTTTTTGGAACGCTGTCGATGATTTCGTTTTCGATGCTCTCCTTTTCGACTATTTCATTTTCGTTAGCAGGTTGTACTTTATTTTCGACTTTGCTGGGAATTTTTTGGATGACCTCACGCACGGGTTCTCGGACACGTTTGTCGGAAAGATCGTTGTACCGACTCAATACCTGGTTATACAACACAACTTTTCCCCTCTCGTGTATATCACTTCGTTCCAATATGCCTCGCATTTCGTTGTCGAGTCGTTGCAAAACACTCCCTATAGGGTTAGCAGTCAAAGGCCTTTGCGGTTGAATGTTTTCCAAAATACGGGAATCGACCAGGGCCATCTTCTTTGTATACTCCATGGTCACCTGAGATGGAGACGGGAATGTCGAGCTTGTTGATGGAACCGTAGATATATGTGTCATAGTGGGCCCCGAGACAAGTGAATCCAGTGACGTGGTGTTTGTCGATCGTCCACCGTGAATGGAGGCAATGTGCCGTTTCATGTTGTCCTGACGTGAGAAATGTCTCTTGCAATTTGGGCACTGGAACGGTGATGGAGTGGGCTTGTTGGCAGCCAGTAGAATAGTCGATGAGGTCATGATGCAGGTGTTTGTGGTTCAAATGCAAGCAATGGAATGAATGGCGAAATGAATTGAACGCACTAAAATACGAAAATGTTACCACGGTAACATGTTGAAAAGATAAAATGTTAGAAAAGCGACGAAGGGAGGGCATGAGTGAGTGAGGGCTTGTGTGATTTAATGAGTGGGTGAGTGAGTGAATGCGTGAGGGCTTGTGTGAGTGACTGAGTGAATGCGTGAGGGCTTGTGAGTAAGTGAGTGAGTGCGTGAGGGCTTGTGAGTGAGTGATTGAGTGAGTGAATGCGTGAGGGCTTGTGTTAGTGAGTGAGTGAGTGAGGGCTTGTGTGAGTGAGTGAGTGAGTGAGTGAGTGCGTGAGGGCTTGTGTGAGTGTGTGAGTGAGTGAGGGCTTGAGTGAGTGAGTGAGTGAATGCGTGAGGGTTTGTGTGAGTGAGTGAGTGAGTGCGTGAGGGCTTGTGTGAGTGAGTGCGTGAGGGCTTGTGAGTGGGTGAGGGCTTGTGTGAGTGAGTGAGTGAGTGAATGCGTGAGGGCTTAAGACAATGAGTAAGGTTCCCAACGTATGCATTGCATTACATTATGAAAAAGACACAAGATGATGTTTGCACAGTTTATTCGTGAACAACACAACCGCATTTACATGTCACACTCCATAACTACAAGAACCAGAGATTAGACATTGATACAGAGTCTTGCAAAGTTTAATCGTGTACAAGACAATACCACACCTCACTACTTCAGTCTTGCCTGCCATACGGCGAGGAGCCCTTGTGGGTCCAACAAAGTCGGATCGGATACTTGGTTGCGGTATTGTACATGACAGTCAACCAGTCTTTAATCAAACTCATCCTCCATTAGTGTCAGAACCATTTGTTTCATAGCGTTTCGCCACTGTTTCGAAACGGAGTCTTGTAACCAACACTTGATACTACACATGGATAGACAGTTTTCAAGCGACGCTCAAGTGAGATACGGCTGGTAAGTATAAATGTTATATGTCGATACCCGACTGTTCTTCCAACACATAGAGCCTTGGGCTTAGTTACCAGTTCATACCAGTTCATATCAGTTCATACCAGTTTGCTTATAACGTGATATGCCTATAGTGTAGTGAACGATGATTTTATTCTGAAGGTCGTGATTGAATTTTCTAATAAAATTCTTACAAAGGATGACTAACCAAATCACAATGATAGCTTTGACGTTATACAGGACGCGAGCGCGTTCGCGCCCACAACAAACAAACATGTCCATATACGTCTCCAGGCGACAGTAGCACCCAGTAGTGTCGGTTTTGAAGTGTGTTGACAAAAGTATCAAAGAAACTTCTAGAATGAGAATTTACAGGGAAATTTGAACTCACTGTTGATGACATCAAATGATAGCATTACCAAATCACTATGATTACGACCTAATTGTTATATTCAAGCGCACACGTTCAAAACAATGGCTAACCAAAATCACTACCTGTATAACCACCTCACCTCGCGCACAAAATTACTGCGCATACCATGACGTCACTCGCTGACCATGACGCCAAATAATGAAATTACATTCAAGTGCGCAAGTTCAAAACGATGGCTAACCAAATCACTACCTGTATAACCAACTCACCTCGCGTACAGAATTACTGCGCGTAGCAGTTTATAGTTTAATGATATCACTGCATCATGACGTCACATGATGGAATTATATTCAAGTGCGAAAGCTCAAAACAATGGCTAGCCAAAGCACTACCTGTTTAACCAACTCACCGCGCGCACAAATTTACGCGCGTAGCAGTTTGATGATGTCATACAGGGTGCAAACCCTCACGCTCGCAACAAACAAACATGTCCAGACACGTCTCGAACTCCCTATGCTTTAACATAGGCTTTAGACCCTATACTTTAACATGGGGAAACTCCCTATGCTTTAACATGGAGAAAATTCCCTTTCCTTTAACATGGAGAAAATTCCCTATGCTTTAACATGGAGAAACTCCGTATGCTTTAACATGGGGAAAATGTCCTATCCTTTAACATGAGGAAAATTCCCTATGTTTTAACATAGGCTTTAGCCCCTATGTTTTAACATGGGGAAACTCCCTATGCTTTAACATGGGAGCTTGCCAGAGCTGATGACAGAGACGAAATAGTACACACAAATTGACCAATACCTCTTTGTTAATACAGGAAGCAGTCGACGTGTGCAAGTAGTAAGATACATTGATAGGCAAACATTTACAAACAGGGTGATGGGCGGGTCGTAGATCTGTATGGTGATCAGATATGCCATAATTTGACTTATTTTATTAGTTCTCTCCATCTATTGTTCGGGATTGAACCTATGTTAAAGTTATAAATGTATAGGCTAGGAGAGGCCTACACCTAAACAAATGGTCGACAACCTAAGGGACATAAGAAAAGACACCATTGTGCATGCGCAGTGGCCTATTTAATGACGTCACTGACCTATTTAATGACGTCTTTGGCCTATTTTTTATAGTAAAAAGAGAAAAAAGAAACAAGAGACACGAACTTAAGCACTATCGATATTTGGTTCACTGATATCCGTCAGGGATGATGTTTGTAGTTCATGATCTATCTGTCAGGGGGCTCCATTCCTCTTACTCCGCGCCGCGCCAACCGTCCCAGGTAGACCACCGCTATATACAAGTTCATATCAGCTTGCATCCGAGTAATCAACTGAGGTAAGTGCAAATGTCCTATGTAAAACTGTAGCATTGTTTAAAAACTATAGCACTGATGAATGTTAAACGATAGAGTGACCTCGATTTTGTTGATAAAGATGTCTCAAAGAATGTTACATGTTCAGGAATCACTTCACGTCTGCCATTAATAACATACATAGGTACGCAATATGCAAGTAATAAGAGACATTGATAGGCAAAAATTTACAAACTGGATGAGGAGAAGGACGTATATATATATGGTAACCAGAAATGACATAATTTGACTTATTTTATTAGTTCTCTCTACCGATTCGTCAGGATTGAACCTATATTAAAGTTGTAAATGTATAGGCTAGGAGAGGCCTACACCTAAACAAGTGGTCGACAACCTATGAGACATAACAAAAGACACCATTGCACATGCGCAATGGCCTACTTAACGACGTCACTGACCTATTTAATGACGTCTTTGACCTATTTTTATACTAAAAAGAGAAAAAAGAATCAAGAGACACTTAAGCAGTATCGATATTTGGTTCACCGAAATCCACTAGGGGGAGTTATTTGTACTTCTCTTTCAGTTCGTAACCTATCCGTCAGGGGCGCCAATTTTTTATAAATAAGACACCAAATTAGGCAGTACTCCTACATTTAGTCCAAACCTTGTCCGTAAGGTGGCACCACTGTTGTTTTAGTTAGCAACATATCCCCCAGGGAAAATAGTTCTGAAAATATCCGTAGTTTGATTCGTGCAACCTGTTGGGCTAAGTTTAGTGTTTCGTTTGTGCAACTCGTGTCTATAGTTTGATTCGTGCATCCTGTTGGGCTAAATTTAGTGTTTCGTTTGTGCAACTCGTGCCTATAGTTTGATTCGTGCAACCTGTTGGTCTAAGTTTAGTGTTTCGTTTGTCCCACTAGTTGGTCTAAGTTCAATTCGTGCAACTTATTGGGCTAAGTTTAGTGTTTCGTTTCTGCAACTCGTGTCTATAGTTTGGTTCGTGCAACGTGTTGGTCTACGTTTAGTGTTTCGTTTGTCCCACTAGTTGGTCTAAGTTCAAATCGTGCAAACTGTTGGGCTAAGTTTAGTGTTTCGTTTGTGCAACTCGTGTCTATAGTTTGATTCGTGCAACCTGTTGGGCTAAGTTTAGCGTTTCGTTTGTGCAACTCGTGTCTGTAGTTTGATTCGTGCAACCTGTTGGGCCACGTTTAGTGTTTCGTTTGTCCCACTAGTTGGTCTAAATTCAATTCGTGCAACCTGTTGGGCTAAGTTTAGTGTTTCGTTTGTGCAACTCGTGTTTATATTTTGGTTCGTGCAACGTGTTGGTCTAAGTTTAGTGTTTCGTTTGTCCCAATAGTTGGTCTAAGTTCAATTCGTGCAAACTGTTGGGCTTAAGTTTAGTGTTTCGTTTGTGCAACTCGTGTCTGTAGTTTGATTCGTGCAACCTGTTGGGCTACGTTTAGTGTTTCGTTTGTCCCACTAGTTGGTCTAAGTTCAATTCGTGCAACCTGTTGGGCTAAGTTTAGTGTTTCGTTTGTGCAACTCGTGTCTATAGTTTGGTTCGTGCAACGTGTTGGTCTAACTTTAGAGTTTCGTTTGTCCCATTAGTTGGTCTAAGTTCAATTCGTGCAACCTGTTGGGCTAAGTTTAGTGTTTCGTTTGTGCAACTCGTGTCTATAGTTTGATTCGTGCAACCTGTTGCTTTAAGTTTAGTGTTTCGTTTGTCCCACTAGTTGGTCTAAGTTCAATTCGTGCAACCTGTTGGGCTAAGTTTAGTGTTTCGTTTGTGCAACTCGTGTCTATAGTTTGGTTCGTGCAACGTGTTGGTCTAAGTTTAGTGTTTCGTTTGTCCCACTAGTTGGTCTAAGTTCAATCGTGCAAACTGTTGGGCTAAGTTTAGTGTTTCGTTTGTGCAACTCGTGTCTATAGTTTGATTCGTGCAACCTGTTGGGCTAAGTTTAGTGTTTCGTTTGTGCAACTCGTGTCTATAGTTTGATTCGTTCAACCTGTTGCTTTACGTTTAGTGTTTCGTTTGTCCCACTAGTTGGTCTAAGTTCAATTCGTGCAACCTGTTGGGCTAAGTTTAGTGTTTCGTTTGTGCAACTCGTGTTTATATTTTGGTTCGTGCAACGTGTTGGTCTAAGTTTAGTGTTTCGTTTGTCCCAATAGTTGGTCTAAGTTCAATTCGTGCAAACTGTTGGGCTAAGTTTAGTGTTTCGTTTGTGCAACTCGTGTCTGTAGTTTGATTCGTGCAACCTGTTGGGCTACGTTTAGTGTTTCGTTTGTCCCACTAGTTGGTCTAAGTTCAATTCGTGCAACCTGTTGGGCTAAGTTTAGTGTTTCGTTTGTGCAACTCGTGTCTATAGTTTGGTTCGTGCAACGTGTTGGTCTAACTTTAGAGTTTCGTTTGTCCCATTAGTTGGTCTAAGTTCAATTCGTGCAACCTGTTGGGCTAAGTTTAGTGTTTCGTTTGTGCAACTCGTGTCTATAGTTTGATTCGTGCAACCTGTTGCTTTAAGTTTAGTGTTTCGTTTGTCCCACTAGTTGGTCTAAGTTCAATTCGTGCAACCTGTTGGGCTAAGTTTAGTGTTTCGTTTGTGCAACTCGTGTCTATAGTTTGGTTCGTGCAACGTGTTGGTCTAACTTTAGAGTTTCCTTTGTCCCATTAGTTGGTCTAAGTTCAATTCGTGCAACCTGTTGGGCTAAGTTTAGTGTTTCGTTTGTGCAACTCGTGTCTATAGTTTGATTCGTTCAACCTGTTGCTTTAAGTTTAGTGTTTCGTTTGTCCCACTAGTTGGTCTAAGTTCAATTCGTGCAACCTGTTGGGCTAAGTTTAGTGTTTCGTTTGTGCAACTCGTGTTTATATTTTGGTTCGTGCAACGTGTTGGTCTAAGTTTAGTGTTTCGTTTGTCCCACTAGTTGGTCTAAGTTCAATTCGTGCAAACTGTTCGGCTAAGTTTAGTGTTTCGTTTGTGCAACTCGTGTGTATAATTTGATTCGTGCAACCTGTTGGGCTAAGTTTAGTGTTTCGTTTGTGCAACTCGTGTCTATAGTTTGATTCGTGCATCCTGTTGGGCTAAGTTTAGTTTTTCGTTTGTGCAACTCGTGCCTATAGTTTGATTCGTGCAACCTGTTGGTCTAAGTTTAGTGTTTCGTTTGTCCCACTAGTTGGTCTAAGTTCAATTCGTGCAACTTATTGGGCTAAGTTTAGTGTTTCGTTTCTGCAACTCGTGTCTATAGTTTGGTTCGTGCAACGTGTTGGTCTAAGTTTAGTGTTTCGTTTGTCCCACTAGTTGGTCTAAGTTCAAATCGTGCAAACTGTTGGGCTAAGTTTAGTGTTTCGTTTGTGCAACTCGTGTCTACAGTTTGATTCGTGCTACCTGTTGGGCTAAGTTTAGTGTTTCGTTTGTCCCACTTGCCTGAATTTGCCTGAAATCTTGGTCGATTTGCCTGAATTTGCCTGAAATCTTGGTAGATTTGCCTGAATTTGCCTGATATCTTGGTCGATTTGTCTGAATTTGCCTGAAATCTTGTTCGATTGCCTGAATTTGCCTGTGTATCTTGGTCAATTGCCTTGTGAACTGTAAGACAATGAGTAAGGTTCCCAACGTATGCTTTGCATTACACTACGAAAAAAGACACAAGATAGGGTTTGCGCATTTTATTCGTCACATGTCACGCTCGATAACTGCAAGAACCAGAGACTGAACATTGTTTCGTCACTGCTATGACACAGAGTCTTGCAATGAACTGTCGACATTACACAACGCTTATATAGCTAGTGTATGTGCCGAAAAGTCACGTGGGCGTGCCGAATGAGCACGGACCTCAGAGTAGAAAGTACACATCTACGGACTGTAGAGTAGATCAGACTTGCCCAGCGAATACCAGTTCGAACCAATTTGCAAACATGCAACCATGTGCGTCTCGCACTGGACCAACAACCTCAAGATGCGTCGTTTCTCCTTGCGCTGATTGGTTGTGTTCAGCAGCGGAGACAGTCGCTTGGCGTGACGATATTTGTCGCGACGGCAGGAGAAGAGGCAGAAGTAGCGACGGTTGCAGCAATGCGCTCCTTTTCTTGTCACTGAAACAGCCCACGTGATAAGAAAAGACACCATTGCGCATGAATGGCCTATTTAACGACGTCACTGACCTATTTGTATAGTAAAAAGAAACAAGAGGCACGAATTTAAGCAGTATCGATATTTGGTTCACTGACATTCGTCAGGGGGAGTTATTTGTACTTCTCTTTCAGTTCGTAACCTTCTCACCAAGGGGCGCAAATTTTCATAAATAAGACGCTCCAATTTAGGCGGGACCCATATTTAGTTCACGACTTATTCGCCAGGGGGATTTAGTTTATAAAAATGCCGCCAGGTGGCGCTACTGACAACTAAGAAGCACGGATTTTGGCAGTATTGAACTTTGGTCCATATATTTAGTTCATAAAAATTCCACAAGGTGGTGCTGTTTAATTCATTATATATCCGTCAGGGGCGCCACTTGACCTTGCCCTACATCCGGGTACTTTACCTTGGCATACATTCGGGTACTTGACCTTGACATATGACCTTGACCTACATCCGTGTACTTGACCTTTGACCTTCCCCACCCTTCCCCCAACGGAAAAACGGATGGCGTAACTGGTAGACCACCTACTATACTATTTTAGTATATTGTTAATATAACTGAATTATTTACTTGAAACCCTTCGTCGTGTGTGCAATTGTTTTGAATATGTTCATATTAATATAATAAACGAGGCACCGAGGAGAGTGTGTGTTCAAGTTATTTTTCAGAATAAACAGTTAAAGTGTGACATTTACAATCTCGTTTTCACTCAATTAATACATTATATTTATATGATCTGATATAAAAAAGTTCCATAATTTTTCATAAACATAATTAAGTTAGTAAATTAATAAACCTTTATGAAACATGCCCGGTAAATAAAAGCTAGATTAAAACACGTTATTGTCCTCTTGTGGAATTTGAATTAAATTCTCGGTGTCAAACAGTCAAGTACCATATCCTGTACACCACACTGACTCCAGGAAACACAAACTGTATTTTACAACTATACAAAACACAAAATGGACATAATAATTGATAATAAAGGCCCTTCACACATGATTGCCTCCTCATAAACGATAAGGCTCCCCTTCCTGAGATCTACAAACATGTAACTAGCAACCACATTATTTCGGCAACCATACAGCCACACAATTACACGATTTCTTATCAGCACGCGCATTTTAAAATAGGTGAAGTTAACCTTTATTATTCATCGAAATTCGCGTTCCAGCGCAATAGTTGAAAATGATGCTTTGTGTTAAGCCAGATAAGCTTGTCTACCGGGTTTGCAGCTTGTAAGAAATACACTCGCTACACATCTTAAGTTGTTGATTGTTGAGAATAGCTTCTTTGACAGTCGGTAGTTACCTTAATCAGTATACTAAAAATAAAAAGCCGCACCTCTCGTTTAATGATAATGAATGTTTAATGAATAATTTTATATGGCTTAATTTATGTGCTCATAATTGTTACATCATCGTCACCCCGGTCATTCACCAGTATTTTGTCTGCATCTGTCACCTATGATTGACAACAATTAGTGGGGTAGTGTGGAGTCGTTCTGCATGGCTAATTTGATGCAATGGTCCTTTGACATACATGCCTCTAGTGACTGCCCTTTCCACACATGGCATTGGAGACAGACCCATCAGCCAGGCTCCCATACATACAGTGATGATCACTTAAAATTAATTTATCAAGAATTATGAATCATGTCATATTTCTAACTGTTACATCTGTCATTCTTAAATTAGACATGACTTTGCATTTGTTTAAACTAATTTATGTATATACTATGTATACACATATATGTATGCATATATAGTTGATCACGTGATAATCATATAATTATCATTAGGGTGGCTCCCATGATAGCGGCATATAATTGTCTTAATGGGAGCCTCCCTGACCTTACAATGAATATTATATTGTAGTTTATGTACTTATGATGGTCAAAATAAATACTGTCTGTCTGTCTGTCTGTAATAGGCAAGGTTTCTCCCTTTAACATATGTACAAATCAGGCTTTCTTGGCATTCCTTGTAATGCTTGAACACTATCCAGCAGCATTTAGGAGGGGTTAACGCTTTTGAGATACATGGAATACAATTACTGATTCACATTTTAAAGATGCAATTTTCAGGGGGGTTCACATTTTGGAGAAAGGGAGTTCTGGCTGCTACCGCTGTAGACGATTACCCAAAATAGACATACCCAATGTTTAATTAAATTCAATGAAGTACAACCGTTTTAACAACGCTGCGTGTATGCTTTACGATTATCAGGGTTAAACGCCCCCAACTGATCGAAGAACGGCTGATGTAATTTTGAACAATCATATATGTCGAAAGCACACAGTCTCAGACACAGTAATTTTGAACAATCATGGAAAGCACGTATAAGATATATAACGTTGCGAATGCTCGTCTAACGTTCGGTACGAACAGAAACCTTAACCAACGATGAATTTCGAGAAAACTAAACACCTTCCTTATCTTCCGAAGTGTCGTAGATGAACCTAATAATGTTTGACGTTCGATATGTACAGCGTCTAGGAGGAAAAAATCAACACACGCACGCACGCACGCACACACACACACACACACACCAGGGATCCTTCCAGCACAGATTATGTTCATGATGCCAACCAGCCAATGGACATGTTAACCTGTTCACAACACACATATTGTAGAGTGCAATTGTGCCCTAGTCCCTGGTTTTTGGCTATTTTATGGTGCAAAGAATATGTTTATGAAATTCAGCGATACTCATTATTGACATTAAATTTTATTCGTCAACGAGCCACCCGGAAATAAATCATTGATCTGCCACCTATCGGCGTTGTGTTGTTTGCGTCCTAGTTCGCCAGACGGCGGCACTATACAATTTTCAAGTTCGCTCTCGGATCAGTTTTTGCAGAAAACACGAGTTCTAAGACTAAGGTAAAATTGGCTAAGCGAAGTGTTTTGATAGTGCACGCATGATAATTTGCTTACCAGTCCGCCATGTTTTTCCGGCTGTACTTTGAGACATTCTGAAATATGTCTAAGTTCTACCCACCGTATATTTTGACAGCTAAGCCTAAGTTTCTGGTTTCCCGGACCAAGCCCAGGCCAGGCGTTTCACTCACGTGAAGTGACTACGGGGGTCTACGCGCGTCTACGGTGATTATAGCATGACGATAAATAAACGTTAGACCGTTGGAGTTCATTTAAGAAGTAAGATCACTTAATTTAGTCATGTCAGTGTTTTGAATCACGTATTTTCATAGATCTTTAAAATTTAAATGTGACGTTTAGTCGATTTGCTTTTTTGGGATTATTGTTTTATCAGTTCGACAACGACATCGATGCCGACGATGGCGGCGGCGAAAAGACATAACGTCATAAGTAACCAGGCATACTCGAAATTAAATATAAAATCACGATATTATTTACACGGTTGGTAATTTGTGTAGAACCAAAGCGTGCAAATGATGAGTAAAGGCAAAGGCCAAAGTCAAAACTAGGAGTAGGAGTCTGAAACTTAAAGAGCCTGGCATTGGTGTTCTCTTTTTAACATTGCTAATGTTCCAATTACCAGCGTGGAAATAACTTAAAACAGTATTATAGATTATAGCTTACAAGGATCGCACAACTTGTACCACCGTAAGGAGGCGGTGTACATCGTTGTTTTTATGTTCTAATTTTTCGTTTACAAGTAGGTTTAGACGGAGCGTAATTCCGTGGCATTAGGCATTGAGCTTGTTTACTCTGACTTTTCCGTATTTCAGTGCGTATTTTAGTTGTTTGTGGTTGTATGCTGTTTCAGTATTTAGAAACAAGATAAAAAATAAAACATTATTAATTGTTACAAATTAAATATCTCCTTTGGATGCTGTCCACATGGTTTTCAATATTTACACTATAAGTTATTTATCTCCTCTGGCTCTGCATTTAAAAGTGGTTTCATATTTCTGGGCTAAACCTAAGGCTAAGCCTAAGGCTAAGCCTAGGGAGTTCCAGTAAGTAACTGAGCGTGGAAAGAAGCTATATAATAAAATATACGTAAGTAGGCGCTATGTCGGTCTAAACAGATTAGGGGAATGACACGGTCAGAATCACTTAGTTTGGTGTGGAGCGAGTAAACGTTTTGGGATAATTTGGCGACTGACGGTGATTTGGTAGTGTAACGCTTTGCGAAATACCGAGTCTTGCGACTATTCTTCTGCTGTGAAGGGTTGGCCAGCTTACTGTGGTTAACATCCTAGTCACTGTAGATACAATTAGCTCAGCTGATTCCCAATCGCGTGATGCTTCCTTTCCTTGCTATATCCAAAAGGAAATCATAAATTATACCTGCACCACTGCCTACGCAGTGTCTAAAACAATGTGATGTTATTCAATGTGTACGCTTTTTTATTAAAAGCGAATTACAATTACATAGGATCGTAGGACGACCCCCGTGGAATTGTCAAACAATCTCCAGGGGGTCACCACCCCCAGTTTGGGAACCGTTGTCCTAGTGACACTGGAATAAATAATAGAGTAATACAAAATGAGCAGCTTTCCGTTGGATTTTGTTGGCTTATTTGGTATGTACGTCAAATGTGGTGAGCCAGACTAGCAATAATGCCGACACATTGCGTGCCGCTGACGTAGTACTAAAGTAGTGACTCGTGGCAGCAGCCCATTGTTCAACATATAAATACAAGTATCTTCTCACCAGCACTACTACTGAAACCCCAAACTACGTTAGATAAGTTTGGCAAAGCCTGCCATCCTGGTTCGAGTCAAGTACTTGTACTTTGACTTGTAGTTAAGTACACTTTCAGTACTTTGACTTGTACTTAGTTTTTTGAAATGACTAGTACATGCCAAACTGTCAAGTTCATTTCAAGTATATTTTAGAATACATAACTTTCTAAACACATAACTTTCTTTGGCGAGCTGCCATACAGATAAAGAACAATTTAAGCAAACCAGTCCTTTGCATTAAAGTCGTTTTAAAATGAGAGTCTAGTCTATTTTTTAATTTGTTCAATAACATAACGTTCTGAATACCGTACTAACTGTGTGGAAGGTATGCTGCCAGCCAAATTGTGTTTAGTAAGGCCGTAACAACGTTCGCAATTTGGGAGGTACGACCCCGGAGCATGTTCAAATAGCAAACAAAACATCCAGTTTGAAAACAAGCTTTATTGGCAAAACGGCCAAGTAGGGCTGAGTTAACAGCAATACCCTTTGATGTTCAGCGATGTCCCGTTTGCCCACGTTCAACACAGCAGACCTCCTGTTACTAATTACTACGCCCGTTAATTCAGGGATAAAGGAACGGACTGCTTCTCTTTGATATACCACCAGAGACTGCTACCATGTACAGACGGGACATGCTACACACTGGCCGTGACGATGACACAGACAAACATCTGACAACGGGAATGTCATTGTGCCTGTAGAAGCCATTGTCTCTCGAGACAGAAGTCGGTCACAGATAGTGTTCAACGCATCAATCACAACATAGTTTCGTTGATTGATATATTTATAATTATACTGTTTGCCACCCATATGACCAGCCCTGTTTGTCACCCCTTTCATCGGAACATTGTTGGCCTTAATGTAGCCCAGTGTGGGCGTCGTCCAAATGTATCGCCTCTTTCTGTGTATAACCGGACAATACCGCGCTATGGCCGTTACCAAACAGAATAACTCCATGGAAACTATGCAAACATCAGATTATTATGTATGAAATAATGAACATAAGCAAAGCTTAGGATGAATGACGGTGTTAAGTTAACGGGTAATATGCTCCGGGTAATCCCAAGGGTGCTCTAGGCCAGAGGGTAGCTTTATACGGTGACTTAGTGGGAGTGGTGCAGTTTCCTAAGTCAAATTAACACTTCCCAGAAATTACCGTTTCATTCAAACCCAATGCATGGTCACTGTGGCTTAGGATATAATATGTCTCTCTCTCCTCAGCGAACCGGGTATTTAAGTCGCACGGGTCTGTTCTGGACCATAAACCAAAAATGGCCTTGTTCAATAAATGTTATAATTTTGGCAGATCTACATACCTTATGACGTCATCTTTCAATTCACAGTTCATTTTCCTCATCAAACATTCCACAACTAATAAAATACAGACATTTACGAACGTATATATTTAAAAAAACAATCGACAATACGGGTCAAAATTACCTCGTTTCTCAAAACATTGCTTTTTTTAAGTTTTCTTGAATTTGCGAGGTAAATAAAAAATGATCTGTGCAATCCAAAAAGGTGAAAATATATTAAACAATGCCTGGTCATTCACACACACACACACACACACACACACACACACACACACACACACACACACACACACACACACACACACACACACACACACACACACACACACACACACACACACACACACACACACACACACACACACACACCACCACCACCACCACCACCACACACACACACACACACATATACGAACGTAGTTATTGTAGTAAGCAAATTGATAGCGACATCAGCCCCGCAAGACATTCCGCGTGAATTCAGTCGCATAATGAACGTGTATTTTTTACGCGGTTGGCCTGCTGGTGAACAAAGCCGTCGAGCCGTCGGAGGGCGCTGTTGTTCGTGTCTCTCGTTATGCATGGGTAGGCAGGTCCACTGGCGCCTGGCGTATCTCGTTTCTTTGCATAACAACGACGGCATTATTCCATTTACCCGAGTGAATACCGGGCGTAGTCTTGCAATGACTAGGGGGTCGCTCGGCGGAGACGGCTTGTGATGTAGTACTGCGTTTTGCTTTATGTAGAGATATGTTTTAGTGCACACACACTTCCTACGAATCTGGACAAGATAATATTTCAATTCGTCGTGATGTGCCCTTCTGCCCCCCACGCAGTTACTTTCATGTTGCAATATTTATAGGCGTTAATTAATTAGGTGATTTGTAAGTTAACGCATTAATAACCTACGCTTTACGTATCTCGTAACCGTGCGTGGTCGCTCAGGCTGATTCTCCGACAGTTCGTTCGGACAATCTACTTCCACGTCAGACGGCCTCTTACTGCCACCTGTCTCTTGTGGAAGTTGATTCCTGTTGATTATTTGGTGTTCTCTGTCCAGTCGTTGCTCTGTATGCTTCACCACCTCTCCTTGTGCGTTGAGCGGTAGTCTTTGCTAGACCCGTGGACATCATTGCGTCTTATTCCAACACACAGGAGAACATCGTGCCACCCGATGTGTTGGCTGGTTATATTGCGGACTTCCTTGTTGTTGACTTGATCCGTGTACGGGACGCAATACATATTACGGTATGTCTCCGTCTCCGTCGATTCTTCTGATAAGCTCTGCTCTTAAGGTCCGAATAGAAATAATATGCACCAATCGTATTAATAGTTTTCCGGGTGATGTTCGTCTCTCTACGTAATAGTAATAACGTAATAATAACGATGAACTTTAATTAAACACTGGTTCCAAAGTACGAGTCTGTTCAATAGTGTGTACAGTGTCGCTACAATAAAACACTTTATATATACATGTGACGTAGTGATTTCTTGAAAGGACATCTCGTTTTGAAACTTCGTGTTTTGTTATATGTTGTCATTTCCTACGGATCTGGACGAAATAATGTTTCATGCCTGGGGCGATTTCTAGATCTACAGGCGTGTGCACGTGGTTTATTTAAAGCTGGTTGTTGTATACTCTGTCTCTTGTTTTCATATTTACATATGATATATATATATATATATCAGCCATTCCAAGGTGTATTTCGTGACAAAAGTTACTCAAATTGTAGTAATATTGTTCTACTGCTTCTAATCTCCTGGACAAATTTTTGAACTATTGAAGAGTTGTTTCAGAGACCAAAAACAGGTCTTTAACTTAGCCAAGTAATTTTTCAATTCTGTAAAAAATATCATGAGAAAAATGAGAGGAGAAAAACGTGACTTCCATGACAGCTACTTTTCTAAATATATAGACTGAGTGTATGTTTCATCCATTTCGTAGACTCCTAGAAGGGGTAAACCATTTTGTCTAACATAATTGCCTTCATTGAGGTTTGGAGATTCCTAAATGAGGCATGTTATCAGGAATCAGTAATTTTATGATTTTAGAGAGTATTGGATGTTACAAAGTGGTTTGAGTATAATTAGCCTGTTTCAAAATTAAAGGGTTAATCAATAAACTAGGCAGGAATTCCATTGTATGGTGCCGCCATCCCTCGGGTACCGATTCCCGAGTCGAAACTTTTGCAAGTGTCTATCAGTATATGCCTGGGGAAGTAAAAGATCGCACACAGAGGAATGGAAAAACATGTTTGGACTCACCATACAACAGAATCATTAACACAGTGGTGCTGGTCGCCTAATGAGAGAAGAAGAAAAAGGAATTGCGCAAGCGCAATTTTCTTATATCTATCATATATATATATATATATATATCCCTTCTCACTAAATGTAGCCTTTCTCCTCAAATCCTGAGCTCGGGCCTTAATTTCACGGCGCATCAGACTCACAATGTCATATTGTGATATATAGCAGTTATGCGCACGTAGCGAACGTTTTAGTGGGTGTTGATAATCTTAGACGTCTGGGGCATTCATGTTTACTGTATAACGATTCGATATGCCTGCGAACGGTCAAATTATTTTCATTGTCACGCCCGGTCTGCATTATTTGCGGTCTGGAGTCGCGTGTAAAGTCGGAGTTACATCAACGCACGATATTATGCATGCGTCTGCTCTCGTGTCAGCCCAGAGCGAATGCAGAAACAATAAATCACGCCAACTATTTCATGTGCTAACCCTGTCACGTTAGTGGCTAGCTGTGCCAAAAAGGTGGCGCGTATTGACGTCCGTAGGAATTTGTATGAAAAGTTTCCTTGTTGTGAGGTGTTCTGCGAATCGGCAAGTTGCACCTATTCTTTAGTAAATGAATGGGTGGGCCGGCCAAGGCCTGGGACACGATCACCTGACGAATACTGAGTGATAGAGTAGTCTGTTCAAAGGTGTTATAATTGCCCTGATATAAAATTTTATCCGATGAAATATTTTCTGGATGTAGTCCGATTTTACCGTACGTTTGACGACTTTCTGAATGATATCATGTCATCTTTAATTACCACTCTCAAGAAAGGCAAGTTTGGAACACAAAGTTATGTACAATAAAGGTACAAAGCCCAGGACCGTCTTAGTGTTAACACGTGTTGTAGATGTTATGTTATAAACTATTCTTAAGTTATTATATCTAGTGTTGACCGCATAACTGTATGTTTAAGAAACCACATTTAACGTATACTGTGCGTCTACAACAATCTATTAACTTGAATAAATCAGGCAGAATGTCAAGTTTACAATTCACTCAGCTATATAAAATGAGTACGTGGCTATATACAGTGGTGGGCATTTGGGTATGAATAATCTTTGCGCAGTAATTGCTGAATGCTTCATAAGATACGTCTAGATGTGGTACGATTGAGCATATCTGCCAGGGGGTGAACTCAGTAAAGGTGTGTGTATATATATATATATATATATATATATATTCACCTTTACTGAGTATATATATATATATACCACACACACACACATACACACATGTATTGCATTCACGCGAAGTTACGAAAAAAAACTCCCACACTAGTTACTTGCAAACATCTCTCGTCCCACGGGCAGCGGGGCCATTGTTGACTACGCAGTAGAGCGTGTGTCCGCAGACACAGTGACACCCCCGTGCAAGCAGACGACATCCTGCGGAGTGACACAGTTTTTCTGACGGCACATGTTCAAAGGGGCTTTGTTCGTTTGCTGTTACGGGACACGAATGAATACACACACGCGCGCGTACGTGCTACGGCAGCGACGCGCCAATCTCAGCCCTGGACGTGAAGGTAAACGGTGACTAGACCCAGTCGTTTAAACCCAGTCGTTGTGGTCTTCGTCTCGGACATACACACCGTTGACCAGGAGGGGAACAATATCGTGCTGTGTCGGAGTTTATGACTGTCAGATCGCGACAATGTAAGAATGGGTGATTCATTGTCGTCGCCGTTGTCTCGTGCGACGAGGACAAAGTAGAGGCGTCGCTCGCACGGCCCGGTGCCGCTACGGATTGTTCCTGCGTCAAAGAACAAAACACAACAGGTAGGATCTAAGTATACCCCAACTTGTGTAGTTCTCGTTTCGATAGCTACGCTGGGTTGAACGAGGAACCGATTGATCCAGGTGAACGTTAAGTTGAAATATAGCCTATTTATAAGTAATCGTTCCCCACGTGTTGTGTAAATGGAACATTTTGTGGTTAGCACGAAGTGTGATATCTAATCTAATATCGCCAGTTGATATTTACCTACACGAATTGTTCTTACTCCGGATGCAGATTTACACGGCCACAACTGCGATAGGTAAGGGTGACCCTTATAAATGCATTGCTCAAACAAACGTTGACTAAGAAGAGATAACGCTCGCGGAAATTCAACGAAAGGACCCATGTACTCGTTCCTGAAGAACAAACACCCTTCTGAAAGGTTGTAGTGGAGAGGACTGTAAATGATTGGAACAGATTATCTGTTGATTGTGTGGGTGCTAATAACGTGAGTATGTTTTAAAATACAATTGACACGTACCTCAGAAGGGCGGGATATCCATAGATAAAAAGGGTTGGACGCTTAATAAGCCAGAAGGCTTCCTTGTCCACCTGCCATCTAGAGTTAATTCTCTGGGTGGCAATCTTGTTAAATCTTGTTAAATTGGGTAGTCATGACTTGTCTTCGTTAAGCTTATCGAAAATAGTCACATTATACTTGCGACATGGTAGGCTTGGCCCTCGCACATACCTACACGCACACACATGCGCACACACACACAACATAGTGGGCTCGGCCCACATTTCCTACGAATTGTGAGCTTGGTCCTCACCCAATCTTGCGAAACGGTGGGCTTGGACCTCATATATACCTTTGACACGATGGGCTTACGGCATGGTGGGTTCAACCGCACCAGTACTTACGACAGAGTGGGCTCAGCCCCACCCCTACCTGCGACATGGTGGGCTTGGCCCCACCCGTATTTACAACAGGGTGGGCTCAGTCCATCCCGTACTTACGACACGGCGGGCTCAGTCCAACCCGTACTTACGACACGGTGGGCTCAGTCCAACCCGTACTTACGACACGGTGGGCTCAGTTCAACCCGTACTTACGACACGGTGGGCTCAGTCCAACCCGTACTTACGACACGGTGGGCTCAGTCCAACCCGTACTTACGACACGGTGGGCTCAGTCCAACCCGTACTTGCAACAGAGTGAGCTCAGCCCCACCAATACTTACGACACGGTGGGTTCAGCCCCAACTGTTCTTTCAACATGTCGGGTTCAACATCACATGTACTTATATATCAGGATGGGCTGAGCCCCACCCGTATTTACGACAGGATGGGCTCAGCCTCATCAGTACTTTCGACTTAGTGGGCTCAGCCACATCCGTACTTTCGTCAGGATGGGCTCAGTCCCACCCGTATTTATGCAACGATGGGCTGAACCATACCAATACGTACGTCAGGATGGGCTCAGCCACACCACATATCGACACGGTGACACGTATAAAGATAGTAGAGGTACGCCGCAAGCCGTACACCCATCTATCTTCCGCGGAACGTCGGCGTGATGTACTGTCATTTATAATTGTCGTAGCAAGGGTCTGGCATTCATTCCGAAGACTTACCGCGATTATTTTTTATGTATATTAATATTGGATCCGTTTTTGTTTGCACTCCGTGTGTGTGGTCCTGGCGCCATGAACCACACCCAGTTTTTCGTCTTCATACGCGCCTTTCCGGCAATTGTCTCCTTACCGAAATATCATGCTAGACAACAAACATGACATGAATAATATATTCACTGAATCTGTTCTGCATTTGAGCTGAAAAGGTGATGGTCAACTTTTTTTAATTGACCGCCTACTCAATTCTTGGTGGTGAGCAAACTAAATGTAAACAACATTTATAAATGTAAGTTTTGGACGTACGGATATCAATAGTTGCTGAAAATAGTGCAGATGCTTTTCGAAAGCTACCTGGTCGACCCTCAAGTTGACTGTTTTGGCTTGGAGGGCGGCGATGGTTTAGCACAATGGTAAAATTATCACATAGGTACATAGTCAACAAAAATAGACAACAACAAAGGTACATTGTCAATAAAAATATACAACATAAGTCATAATGGATACTTACCGTCATCATAACTGTGTGTGCGATGGTGTGTGTGTGTGCGTGCGTGTGTGTGTGTGTGTGTGAATGAAAGTTCATTCAACAACAACATAATACATGCACAATATGGTTTGCTGCTGAAAGGACATAGCTGAAGCCATAGACTTATATGTTGCTATGCCCTTCTCAAGCTAAAAACTGAATAAATACAATACGAATTATAAATAAATAATATTCACAATTCATGACTATACCTGTTACTATAGCGCTTGTGTTATTATAGCGCTTGTGTTACTATAGCGCTTGTGTTACTAACACAGGGGTTTAACTAAACATCATATTCAATTAACAATTCACAAATATGTAGAAAGTAATGACAACTTGAATGCTGTTTAAATTGTGTTAAACTTGAACCGCCAAGTCAATTTATTTGCTAAACTGTTGCACGTTTTCTTACCCTTGACGGTGAGTGACAGTAGTCTAAGGGTGGTGTTTGTCTTTTTAACATAGAACAGTTTTCTTTGTCTGGTATCATGCATGTGCATAGCTGCGATTGGTTCAGAGAATGCTTGAACACGACCATTTAAAGAGTGGTTGTTTGTTTATAAAATATAATCATAGTCTCGTATTTAACTAAATCATGAAATTTAAACATGTTTCAGAAAAATACAGATGTATTATCATGGTAATTAAGGAAATACATAACCGGTACGGCTTTTTTCTGTAACAGACATAATTTTCTGAGTCTAGATTGATAAGTATTTCTCCAGATCTCGTGGCAATATGACATATGTGGTTCAACAAGTGATTGATATAATGTGTGCAACGCTTAACAATTACGAACATGCATAGGTTTTTTTTACAAAACTGCGAAGTTTTTTTTTTACAAAATTGCTATGCTTTTTGATTCAACCATTTTTTATAAATTCTCTCCATATTAAGTTTTCATCAGTGATTACTCCAAGGAATTTTGTACGTGATACTTGCTCAATGTTTGTCCCATTCAAAACTATATTCACATCTGTTCTAGGTTTTTTTTTTATTGCTAAACATTATAAAATGTGTTTTGTTCACATTGAGCGATAATTTGTTTGCTCGGAACTACAGGTCTAGTTTTTTAGTTCGTTGTTAACAACAGTGCTTACATCATTAGTGGTGTGTGTCATCGTGTGTGTGTGCGTGCGTGCGTGCGAGCGTGTGCGTATCTATTTTTTATATACCCAATGTACTATTTTCTATCTAAATGGTGACGATTGTGTTTATAGTAAATTAAAGTTGAAATAATTACTTTTCCGATTTTCCTAATTAATTAATAATACGTCAGATGATGTCAGAAAATAATAACTAAACATCGCAAAGTTGACGAATTTGTTTTTGACACAACAGTAACCGTAAACAAATTACGCCAACAAGACCAACATTTCGGCGCCTCGTTTTTAACCACGTGCTATCACAAACGTGTGATCTCTGTGTCGCGAATTTCTCCCTGTCTCTGCACAGGTCCGTGACGCAGAAACTATGCCGATAATTGAAGGTTTCGCGTTGTTGTTCAGCTGACAACACAGCTGTCTTCTTGCTCCACTATGCACACTCCGGTCGAGGCTGCCTAGCGACAAACACCCCCGTTTGTTTGCCTTCTCCAGCTTTGCAACATGAGTAGGGGGCTATATTTAAAACATTTCCTAGGTGTATGCGTCACCACATAGTAAATGACTTAGTCGATAACGTTGTAGAGTTCCCCAGGGCCGCGTTTAATTTAAAACACATGTTTCTTTATGAAGCGTTCGTTTTTGTTTCGGTTATCCCCCGTTTTGCAGTGAAAACTATGATTTGCCGTAGACGCGGGGTAGAGTTATTTTGATTTGCAATCGTAATGATAAAAACACGTTTTCAAACAATCGTAAATTGGAGTTTCTTGCCAAGTAGAAATAATTCACAGACGACTGCATAGCAACAATGACTCTAACCGATTATTGATGTGAAGATTTTATCGATAATTAATGCAATTACATAGTTTTATAATGTTCCACCCTAACCTCGATCACCAGGCTGGGAATTCTAGTGTGTTTATTTCCCTGTATTCCGATGATTACCAACACAGACAGCGGCTCTTGTCACTTAGACACCTTCTAGGGAATGTATATTGATACGGCTTGTGAAGCGATATCTTCCTGTATTCCGATGATTACCAACACAGACAGCGGCTCTTGTCACTTAGACATCTTCTAGGGAATGTATATTGATACGGCTTGTGAAGCGATATCTTCCTGTATTCCGATGATTACCAACACAGACAGCGGCTCTTGTCACTTAGACACCTTCTAGGGAATGTATATTGATACGGCTTGTGAAGCGATATCTTCCTGTATTCCGATGATTACCAACACAGACAGCGGCTCTTGTCACTTAGACATCTTCTAGGGAATGTATATTGATACGGCTTGTGAAGCGATATCTTCCTGTATTCCGATGATTACCAACACAGACAGCGGCTCTTGTCACTTAGACATCTTCTAGGGAATGTATATTGATACGGCTTGTGAAGCCATATCTTCCTGTATTCCGATGATTACCAACACAGACAGCGGCTCTTGTCACTTAGACATCTTCTAGGGAATGTATATTGATACGGCTTGTGAAGCCATATCTTCCTGTATTCCGATGATTACCAACACAGACAGCGGCTCTTGTCACTTAGACATCTTCTAGGAATGTATATTGATGCGGCATGAGCATTATCTTCTGTATTCGATGATTACCAACACAGACGGCTGGCTCTTGTCCCTTAGACGCCTTCAGGGAATGTATATTGATGCGCGTGTGAAGCGATATCTTCCTGTATTCCGATGATTACCAACACAGACAGCGGCTCTTGTCACTAAGACACCTTCTAAGGAATGTATATTGATACGGCAATGAAAACTGATATCTTACTGTATTCCGATGATTACCAACACCAGACAATCTTGTCCTTAGACATCTTCTAGGGAATGTATATTGATACGGCTTGTGAAGCGATATCTTCCTGTATTCCGATGATTACCAACACAGACAGCGGCTCTTGTCACTTAGACACCTTCTAGGGAATGTATATTGATACGGCGTGTGAAGCGATATCTTCCTGTATTCCGATGATTACCAACACAGACAGCGGCTCTTGTCACTTAGACACCTTCTAGGGAATGTATATTGATACGGCTTGTGAAGCGATATCTTCCTGTATTCCGATGATTACCAACACAGCAGCGGCTCTTGTCACTTAGACATCTTCTAGGGAATGTATATTGATACGGCTTGTGAAGCGATATCTTCCTGTATTCCGATGATTACCAACACAGACAGCGGCTCTTGTCACTTAGACATCTTCTAGGGAATGTATATTGATACGGCTTGTGAAGCCATATCTTCCTGTATTCCGATGATTACCAACACAGACAGCGGCTCTTGTCACTTAGACATCTTCTAGGGAATGTATATTGATACGGCTTGTGAAGCGATATCTTCCTGTATTCCGATGATTACCAACACAGACAGCGGCTCTTGTCACTTAGACGCCTTCTAGGGAATGTATATTGATACGGCGTGTGAAGCGATATCTTCCTGTATTCCGATGATTACCAACACAGACAGCGGCTCTTGTCACTAAGACACCTTCTAGGGAATGTATATTGATACGGCTTGTGAAGCGATATCTTCCTGTATTCCGATGATTACCAACACAGACAGCGGCTCTTGTCACTTAGACACCTTCTAGGGAATGTATATTGATACGGCGTGTGAAGCGATATCTTCCTGTATTCCGATGATTACCAACACAGACAGCGGCTCTTGTCACTAAGACACCTTCTAGGGAATGTATATTGATACGGCTTGTGAAGCGATATCTTCCTGTATTCCGATGATTACCAACACAGACAGCGGCTCTTGTCACTTAGACATCTTCTAGGGAATGTATATTGATACGGCTTGTGAAGCGATATCTTCCTGTATTCCGATGATTACCAACACAGACAGCGGCTCTTGTCACTTAGACACCTTCTAGGGAATGTATATTGATACGGCTTGTGAAGCGATATCTTCCTGTATTCCGATGATTACCAACACAGACAGCGGCTCTTGTCACTTAGACATCTTCTAGGGAATGTATATTGATACGGCTTGTGAAGCGATATCTTCCTGTATTCCGATGATTACCAACACAGACAGCGGCTCTTGTCACTTAGACATCTTCTAGGGAATGTATATTGATACGGCTTGTGAAGCGATATCTTCCTGTATTCCGATGATTACCAACACAGACAGCGGCTCTTGTCACTTAGACATCTTCTAGGGAATGTATATTGATACGGCTTGTGAAGCGATATCTTCCTGTATTCCGATGATTACCAACACAGACAGCGGCTCTTGTCACTTAGACACCTTCTAGGGAATGTATATTGATACGGCTTGTGAAGCGATATCTTCCTGTATTCCGATGATTACCAACACAGACAGCGGCTCTTGTCACTTAGACATCTTCTAGGGAATGAATATTGATACGGCTTGTGAAGCGATACGCTTTGGGGTCACCTCAGCAATACAACCCCCTCGCAACTAAGGTCACTCTACGACAGTCCCAAATTATTTCCACAACAGTAAAATAGAGGAAACAAGTCACACTAATACGGTCACCTCCCTTTTCGGGTCACTTTCGGCCAATCCGTAATGTTACTAGGGATGCTTCAATATATGTATGTATGTGCACACACACACACACACACACACACACACACACACACACACACACACACACACACACACACACACACACACACACACACACACACACACACACACACACACACACACACACACACACATACACACACACACATACACACACACACACACATATATATATATATCAACGCATCGCTTTTGACCACATACAACTTTATAAATAGGCCTTCAAGCCTCAGTTTGGCGCTTAGTTGGAGGTATGTTTTGTGGACCTGGATGCGTGTGCGCGTGTGCTCGCTCCTCCGTTTTGCTGTCAGTTGTAGGATTTGGGTAATTAAGTTTACGTCATTATTATATATATATATGACGTCACGCCGGTTTCAAGTAGGCCAATAGCGCAATCGGTGTAGTGTACACACTGCAGTCGGGTAAGTCAGGTCTGGTCTGGTTTGATCTGGCGAAAAATGTCAATATATCCCGGCCTTACGAACTTTAAATAAGGCATACAACATTTACTCTTTTTATACACAGTGTACACGCTGTATTGTGTTTAGTGAGCAATACAAGCATTACGTATGGATGAAACTCTCGCATAATCTACTATTAGCCAGATACAACGTGCTAACGGGATGAAGCGGAAACAGAAACGTCACCATTGTCGATCCGCAAGTATCTCAAAGTACCATCTGTTTTAAAACAACACAACAGAGCAGCGCCAGTTTCCGACGCTGACGCCAACAACATGTCCCAAGTCCCAACGCCCCTCCGAACTTCGTGTGAATACTTCAAGTGTTCGCCTGTCGTTTGTCAACGCGTCAGGTAACGCATTATGCATATTAGTTCTGGTGCCACGGTATGTGTTACACGGGCGATGGCAGGTATGCGATTATGTAGAGTGGTGTTCTCTGTTCTTTCTCACGACTCCCTTGTGCAATGGCGAGGTCTGGCTCCAGTGCCGTTGCATTCTTTTGCTGTACTTGTCCCACACGGCTCCTCTCATGTCAGCTATAGTTTTACACTTGCCTGCTGCTTTGTTACGTCTACCTGATGGTTTTCGTAAACACGTGGCATACACACATGCACGCAAACGCGCATGTTCACAAACGCACGCATGCACGCACGCTCACACACACACGCACGCACACATACACAAACATACATAAAAACGCGCCCGCGTGCTCGCACACACAAACACGCACACACACACGCACTCAGGCAGGCACGTGCATTTATCTGTCGCAGCTCGACGTGGAGCGATATGGCGGGTGTGCCGAGTGCGTGTGTGCGTGTGTGCGTGTTTGTGTGTCTGTGGATGCCTGTGGGTGTGTCTGTGTATTCTCTCCCTGTATCTCTGTCTGTCTCTCCCCCCTCTCTCTCTCGAAGAGTGTGTGTGTGCGAGCGTCCGTGCGTGCGTGTTTGTGTGTGTCTGTCTGTGTGTGTTGTATATGTGAGTGCACGCGCGCGTTTGTGTGTAAACACATGCTATGAATCTATGTGCGCGTGCATGTGTAATACAAACGTGGCAGTGATCTGTGTAATACACACGTGACAGTGATCTATGTAATACACGCATGGCAGTGATCTATGTAATACACACGTGACAGTGATCTGTGTAATACACACGTGACAGTGATCTGTGTAATACACACACGGCAGTGATCTATGTAATACACACATGGCAGTGATGTGTGTGATACACACGTGGCAGTGATATGTGTAATACACACGTGGCAGTGATCTGTATAATACACACGTGGCAGTGTCCTGTGTAATACACACGTGACAGTGATCTGTGTAATACACACATGGCAGTGATCTGTGTAATACACACGTGGCAGTGATCTGTGTGATACACACATGGCAGTGATCTGTGTAATACACACGTGGCAGTGATCTGTGTAATACACACATGGCAGTGATCTGTATAATACACACGTGACAGTGATCTGTGTAATACACACATGGCAGTGATCTGTGTAATACACACGTGGCAGTGATCTGTGTAATACACACGTGACAGTGATCTGTGTGATACACACGTGGCAGTGATATGTGTAATACACATGTAGCATTGATCTGTGTGATACACACGTGACATTGATCTGTGTAATACACACGTGGCAGTGATCTGTGTACTACACACGTGACAGTCATCTGTGTAATACACACGTGGCAGTGATCTATGTAATACACACGTGGCAGTGATCTATGTAATACACACGTGACAGTGATATGTGTAATACACACGTGGCAGTGACCTATGTAATACACACTTGACAGTGATCTCTGTAATACATACGTGGCAGTGATCTATGTTCTACACACGTGGCAGTGATCTATGTAATACACACGTGAGTGATATGTGTAATACACACGTGGCAGTGATCTATGTAATACACACGTGTCAGTGATCTTTGTAATACACATTTGACAGTGATCTGTGTAATACACACGTGGCAGTGATCGATGTAATACACACGTGGCAGTGATCTATGTAATACACACGTGACAGTGATCTGTGTAATACACACGTGGCAGTGATATGTGTAATACACACGTGGCAGTGATCTGTGTGCGTTTACGCGGTAATATCGATCAAGTTGCTGTTAGAATGAACAGGTCTGTCTTAGGTGACTTGTTTAGATTGTAGTTGGTCTTACATAATAATGCGCACTTTCTAGTTTATGTCCCATATGAAAGTGAAGTATGTATGTCTGTCTGTCTCCCCCCCCCCTCTCTCTCGAAAAGTGTGTGTGCGAGCGTCCGTGCGTGCGTGTTTGTGTGTGTCTGTCTGTGTGTGTTGTATATGTGAGTGCACGCGCGCGTTTGTGTGTAAACACATGCTATGAATCTATGTGCGCGTGCATGTGTAATACAAACGTGGCAGTGATCTGTGTAATACACACGTGACAGTGATCTATGTAATACACACATGGCAGTGATCTATGTAATACACACGTGACAGTGATCTGTGTAATACACACGTGACAGTGATCTGTGTAATACACACACGGCAGTGATCTATGTAATACACACGTGGCAGTGATCTATGTAATAAACACATGACAGTGATCTGTGTAATACACACAGCAGTGATCTGTGTAATACACACGTGGCAGTGATCTGTGTAATACACACATGGCAGTGATGTGTGTGATACACACGTGGCAGTGATATGTGTAATACACACGTGGCAGTGATCTGTGTAATACACACGTGGCAGTGTCCTGTGTAATACACACGTGACAGTGATCTGTGTAATACACACATGGCAGTGATCTGTGTAATACACACGTGACAGTGATCTATGTAATACACACATGGCAGTGATCTGTGTAATACACACGTGGCAGTGATCTGTGTAATACACACATGGCAGTGATCTGTGTAATACACACGTGACTGTGTAGTGATCTGTGTAATACACACGTGACAGTGATCTGTGTAATACACACATGGCAGTGATCTGTGTAATACACACGTGGCAGTGATCTGTGTAATACACACGTGGCAGTGATCTGTGTGATACACACGTGGCAGTGATATGTGTAATACACATGTAGCATTGATCTGTGTGATACACACGTGTCATTGATCTGTGTAATACACACGTGGCAGTGATCTGTGTACTACACACGTGACAGTCATCTGTGTAATACACACGTGGCAGTGATCTATGTAATACACACGTGGCAGTGATCTATGTAATACACACGTGACAGTGATATGTGTAATACACACGTGGCAGTGACCTATGTAATACACACTTGACAGTGATCTCTGTAATACATACGTGGCAGTGATCTATGTACTACACACGTGGCAGTGATCTATGTAATACACACGTGAGTGATATGTGTAATACACACGTGGCAGTGATCTATGTAATACACACGTGTCAGTGATCTATGTAATACACACTTGACAGTGATCTGTGTAATACACACGTGGCAGTGATCTGTGTAATACACACGTGGCAGTGATCTATGTAATACACACGTGACAATGATCTGTGTAATACACACGTGGCAGTGATATGTGTAATACACACGTGGCAGTGATCTGTGTGCGTTTACGCGGTAATATCGATCAAGTTGCTGTTAGAATGAACAGGTCTGTCTTAGGTGACTTGTTTAGATTGTAGTTGGTCTTACATAATAATGCGCACTTTCTAGTTTCTGTCCCATATGAAAGTGAAGAGCCTAAAAAGAACTAAGCGCTTTGTTGTGATTATTACAAACCATCACAATACTAAAACAAACCCACGGAATGCGTTCTGACGGCGGTGTTGCACAAAGCTGACATATTTAAATGCGATTTGACGGCGGTGTTGCACAAATCTGACATATTTAAATGCGTACTGACGGCGGTGTCGCACAAAGCTGACATATTTAAATTCGTTTTGACGGCGGTGTTGCACAAAGCTGACATATTTAAATGCGTTCTGACGGTGGTGTTGCAAAGAGCTGACATATTTAAATGCGTTCTGACGGCGGTGTTGCACGGAGCTGACATATTTAAATGCGTTCTGACGGCGGTGTTGCACGGAGCTGACATATTTAAATGCGTTCTGACGGCGGTGTTGCACGGAGCTGACATATTTAAATTCAACAGTAAACAAAAAGACGACCATATTGTTTACAAAAGCCATCATGACACACAACATCGGCGACACGCGGGAAATACTTGGGTTTTCCTTAAGACACTACAATGGCAGTGACTTTCGACCGGTTTGTCAAGCACAGCAAGGTAGACAATGCTGCGACACCGACTCTCACACAATAATGTTGAGCAGAATTTGAAACGACTAGAGGGGAACACGATAATTTAACTACCGGGTCCGCTTACGCAGATCGGAGTAACGTGTACCGTACAACAATACTGCTCGGCTCGGTTACTCGGATTGGCGTCAAGTGTTTACACATCGTCGTCTCGACTTGTCACTGAACGATCCTTGGTGACAGTTGCCATTGTGCCTTGTTGTTCTATGCTGTCTGCGGTCGAGAGAGGACTTTTTAGGATATCTCGCGAGTTCACGACCTTTACGGCTGCAACTGCGTCATAGACATTCCCTTTTGCGTCGGTGGAGAACAACACACTCAAGTGGGGCGTGCATAAATTGACACCTATCCTATTAAGATGCATATTTCTCAAAAGGGTCGCCACTTGGAGATTAGCGAACAAATTCAAGCTACCACATTAAGCCTTCTCAGGCACGGTCGCCATGTTTAGCGTTTTTTGCGTACTCTACTCATAGCCAAAAGAGAGACACCTCAGAAAAAAATTGTGTAAATATAAACACTAAATTGGACAACAATGGTGCAAATTGTAGTTAGATTAGTAACATGGTTATTGTCTATTTACATATAAATTAAGAATGACCATTTTAGAACATCAAGTCTAACACAAAATGTTCTAGATCTATAATCTGATGCAACGATCTCCAAACGTGTCGTGGTCAATAATGCCATTTGCTTAGTTGGAGTCAACAATTTTAATTCACATTTGACCTAACACTGCCAAGTATTTGCTATTGGAGCTCTAAGTGTTTGTGATTATTTTCAGAGCTAAACGTTCACCTTACACGATAAGAAATATTACGAGAACATCAACTTTTTGTTTCAAAATATTGGCCAACACGAAGAAATGTTCCGTTGTGAAACGACACATCTGAGAAACATAATTTTGAGGGTTTTTTACCGAGATAATTCATAACATATCGCGACACCAATTTCCCCGATATCGTAGAATGACCAAATTATCTGCTATTAAAGTGATTCACACTAAATGTTTGTCATTATTTTCATAACTAAACGTGTATTACTGATCATGTTACGACAAAGAGTCACGTGACGATAGGTAGTTGCTTGTTTCTAAAGGTACGTTAATAATTATAATAATAATAATAATTGTTATTATACGATCATTTATTGCGTACTATTGTTTCGTTGCAAGGTGTCACAATGTTACGTCACACAGGAAGTCTGAGATGTGACGTCGCTGCCAAGATGTCTGCCACACCGGCCGTCTTCCTCTTGTTGATGTCCTGCCTCGCCTTCAGCACAGGTACGTCATTCACTGCTGCCATTGGTTATCACTGATTGCATTAGGGATCATCTCAGAACGTCGATATCCGACATCAAACAAAATTACTGTCGTCTGGGGAGGGAGGGTCAAAGGCAGCTTCATCTGGCGTCAGGCATCGATATGTTACGCTTCGGACCGATACTGTTAATTTATTGGTATCATCATATCAATGTTTACACACTTTCGTCCGAGGAGAGGGGTGGGGTTGGGGGCTGAGGCCAGACGAAAATAATTTCGTTTGGTATCGGACATCGACGTTCTGAGTTGATTCCTTAGCTTACAGAGTTCCCAATAATGCGTTATATTTATTCACTTACCTGACTAGATACCACCGTCAGGATCCATTCGCCATTATCCACGCAGAGTCACATGGAAACAGACCATTGCGTGTATTTTTTTGCTGTTTTCGAGCACTTTAACATTGAATAAATTAACAAAGTTAATACTTTTGTATATAATACAGCGAGGGAAAGTACAAATAACAACTACGTGTTCAGCATATTATCTAACGTTCAGTTGATGGCAATGAGCAGACCGTCACATTGTCCGTTAGTAATAATGCAGTGACTAGTATACTGCAGAAGGCATTGATATGTTGATATCATTCACCGGGCTGAGACGAAATTGTGGAGTATAAACGTTGGGTGTGTTTTGAAATGTTTCAGAGTAGGTTGGCATTTGTTTTGCGAAGATATCACCCAAAATTACTTCGGACCAATACGCGCAAACTTAATATTTCTAATATTTTGCTTTTATGTATTGTCATGTCATGTCATACAAACTTTAGGCTCGGAAAGGACCACATTGGACAGGGTCTGTTGGGTGACCGGGGATACATGTTATGTGCGCGTATGTCAAAGGGGAAGAGAACAAGTAACAACCACATGTTTAGTAATTCTTCCCAGTTGGGTCGTGCAAATAGCGGGAGATTTTCCTCCACACAGGATGTTGTGGCGGACGTTTTTCGAGGAGGTTTAACGAATATCGTTTCGTTGGTGGCGCCATCGACAGATTGTATCTTACACGAATTACGCAGTTCTGATATGTTTTCGTATCTAGCTAGCCCGCGAAAAAACCGCGAACATTTGCAAATGAAGCTTATTTTTTATTAAGTTCATTTAAATCCATATTAAATTACGCTAAGAACACAATAATCATCGAAACATCGTAAAATACGATCAAAGCGGAAGGTTTTGTTTGAAAGCCCTAGAAAAAAGATAAAAACGCGGGTGGTCACCATCCATATCGGGAGACGGAAGGTCAGGGGACCGTTTCACCGACATTCTTATAAGCTCATACGCCCGATTTTGCGCTTTACAATCGATTTAACTCCTTAACAGTGATCTGGTATACTGAAAACTATCATTACCAGGATAACCATCCGGGACACTTTCACCGGTGTGTCACCGGAATAGTGTCATCTGTGATACGGCAGCGACTTTTTGTATTTTGAAAACGCTCCTTAGATTTAGCAATGGATTCTTTTAACAATATTTAACAAGATTGCCACCCATAAATAAATACTCCTAATGTCAAGCGGATAAGGGAGCCTTTCTACTTATCAACAGTCCAATTTTTTTATTTATGTATATCTCGCCTTTCTGAGGTATATGTCGAATGCTGGATGAGCCCATTATCGTAATTCAACGGTCCCCTCGTTCAGTCCGCACACCACAGGAAGTAATTCTTTTGGAAGCTACGTCTGCGGCAATCTTGAATAATTACCGGTTTTGTCCATCCTTGCATTTCTGAACTTTCGGGTCTAGAGAAGTGCCTCTAGGACATTTGTATTCTGTCATAAATATGAAACTTTTTTAGTTGCATATCAATGTATGTAAAGAAGCGTCAAAATACAGGGTCAGCCAGTTTTCAGAGACTAACCACCACATTCCCAATGAGTCAGAACATTTACGCCGCCTATGGGTTTCGCGGAAATTGAATAAATTATATCTGAATGACTCCATGTTTGCTGCAAACACGGAACATGGTGCTTATGCAAATTGCATAAGCACCATGTTATGTATACAGTATACTTTGGTCAACATTTATATACTCATTCCCAAAATAGTTTTAAAATTTACCCCATGTCATCAGGTCTTTCTGGCACACGCTAGTATGCGAAGAACAGAGCGCCAGTTGTATGAGCTATAACAGAATCCCAGTGTCTTAAAATAGTACCCAAACCTTGTCGGTCACGCAAAGCAGTCCCCCATTCGACCGGGCGTGACTGAAACTCGGTCATGTCGTTGGTTACGGTTGTAAACTTGCATTTAATTTGCCAAATGTTTTACGCAACTGAGCGACATTCTCACCTCATTATTTTCTATGTTCATGTGTTAATTCTATCACAGCACAACACTTATATACAACATGTGTAAATATTATTTTTACATAATGCGTTCTGTGGCACTAGCTGTTGATTAGCGCTACTATTTGTACCATCCTCTGTTGTTAATATTCCGCGCGTGTGAAATGCTGTCATAGTCGCTCAAAAACACACGCAAACGTATTTTAATCTCGACAGCGAAAAGCGCCTTATCACGCAATATTTGGTTATAATATCAGCTCGTTTTGCATATTAAATGACATATATGTTTGTTCTTTCGCTGTCTTGTAGCCTTTCCAGTAAACAATACAACACCACCTACCGCCGTTGAATCGAAGGATTCGTCAGAAAAGGTAACCACGACCGAGCTAACGTATAATTATTTGTTATGCCACTCTTTCTGGACGTTTTGCCCCTCATGTGCCAAACGTTCAATGGTTCGCCCACGACCACAGGGAGGATGTTTAAAATAATCTTAATATTTTATATAACAATTAAGATTGTTCCAAGTTATGTAATTTACTTATTTACTTACGTCCTGAACTCAACGTGGTGACGTGATGAGTCAAGACCCACTGAGACCGGTGGCTCTCTCTCAATGACGTCTCTTAGTGTCGTATTCAGGCGTCCTCTCCTTCGATGTACGTAAACCGTCTCCAGTTGATCAGTTGTCGGTTTGCATAGCTTTGATCAAGTAGATAACACGTATAGCGTTTCAAACAACTGTACAATGACACAAAATCTTCGTCAAACGTCCGGTGCGCATACTTCGTGAATCAACGCGCGCGTGCGTGCGTGCGTGTGTGTGTGTGTGTGTGTGCACGTGGCGCCCTCTGGCACATAATGTCGAATTTATTGATTTATTGATTGCTCTTGCCATTTATATTTGACATATCCAATACGTGGTTATACAGTGTAGAGTGTTTCTTCAGCGTGTCAAGCCAACTTCCTCGGTAACTGTGACGTATGACATCATCGTACATTTGAGATAGTTCGTAATTACCCTCGTCTCGATTGATTGGTGTTTGGGTCTTTCTTATCCGCATGGCTTCTTTTATGTGTTGTGTTCATCTGTTGGCTTCCTTGTCTCCTACTTTCGCTCCTTCCCTGTCTGTCGTGTAGCTTTCTGTTGTTGTATGGCTTGTGAGAGAATGTTTTTTTGATGGTAGACATAGATTCCTTTTCTCACTTCTCGTGTTTGTCTCTTTTTGTGTGTTGTCGACATCCTTTCTACGTTCCTCAAGTCACGTTTTGAACAATCGTCCCGTCTCCCCAATATACTCAGCACCACCGTTCGTGCATGGTATTTAATCAATCAGATCGTCCTATTCTTTTGGCTCTAATTTGATTGCTTTGGTTTCTGGCCTAATCATGGAGACGACCACCCGGAGCTGCATACCAACTACTACGATGTCTCTTCCAAAGAATGTATAATTTTGCTTATGCCCCACAGGTACTTACGATACGGTGGGCTCAGCCCAACTGGTACTTACGACAGAGTGGACTCAGCCCAACCGGTACTTACGATGCTGTGGGCTCATCCCCACCCGCTCTTACGACAGAGTGGGCTCAGCCCCACCAGTACTCACGACAGAGTTGGCTCAGCCCCACCCGAGATATTGGGTTCTGTCGTCTCTGTATCCCTGTCCCTACACATAACGACACGTTCATACGTATAAAGATCATTGTAAGAGAGACACACCGCACGCCGTATAACCGTATATCTTCCGCGGAACGTCGGCGTGGTGTAGTCATTTATAATGGTCGTAGCCAGGGTCCGGCATTCATTCTGATGACCTACCGCCATTATGTTTATGTATATTAATATTGGATCCGTTTTTGTTTGCACTCTGTGTGTGTGGCCCCAGTGCCGTGAACCACGCCCAACCCTTCGTCTTCATTCGCTAGCACGATATCTCTTCCAGAGAATGGGTAGTTTTGCTTATTTTTACCTCGGGGCGTACCCAGGATTGACATGTTGGGGGGTTTCGAAACGGGTATTACCAGTGGCGCGGGAACGAAATTAATATGGGGTGGGGGTGGGGGGGCTATCGGAGCTTCAGCACCACTGAAACATGTTCGCCGCTGCTCCGCCGCATATATTCACATCTTCCTTCACCTTGTAGCTGTCTCGGTTGGCTCGACTGTGACATCGGAACGTTACCGTATGGATCATACAATAGTTAGGAATTTTGGGGGGGTTTCTGGGCAACCAAGAAAACCCCCTTGGGTACGCCAGTGTTACTAACGAGATTTATGAGTAATTGATAGTGTGTATTTTGAATGTTTGACATTATGTAGTGCAGAATATATCTTTATAGTTTATATATTTCGATATATAATAATTATTGTTGTTTTCGTGAAATTATAATTTCAATTCAAATGAGCGAGAAAAGATAGAATTGACGACGCTGTGTTGGATGATAGACATGAGTGTCCCATAGGGGGCGACACCGAAACTAACCAATTTGTGTTATTGTTCTCTTTTATTTCGGCAGATTTCAAGCTTCGGTCGACAGGCCATGTTGGTGATGGGGATCACATTTCCGTCGGCGATCCTGGTCGGCATCCTGTGGTGCTATTGCATGACTACGGTGTGCGGTATTCGCAGCGGCAGCAAGTCGTCTCTAACGACGGAGCGAGTACCGCCGTCCAATCAGAGACTGGCGACGATGTCACGTGACTCATCCGATAGTTCCATCTCTTAGCTGGCATCGGCCAGTCGCGGTCACTCGGGTGACAGGACGTGTAGACACGGCTGAAATGTCTTTAATTCGCCACACATACATTTCCCGAAATGCACCTCGCGCCGACCAGGTTCCGCACGTGTGTGTTTGCGTAAACGCCATTGTTGGACAGCGCATGCTTGTTCCGGTGTTTACTCCAAGAGATGGACGGCGTTCAAATCTGCTATGTGAAAGTGTATTTTGCCTTTTGGCTTGCGTTTGTTGTTCTTGACGAACCGGAGGAAAACATTGGCACACACGCTCTTGATGCGTTGCCATGGACTGGCGTTTCTACCGGAAATTTCGACTGGAATGTTGTTATTGTTATGTTGATGTGCTACACTGGGCCATATTGGCAATGCCGAACAGCGTTGTGGTACCAGGCGCAAACATTGGAGGAACATTGAGGTAGCTGCATGCATTCGGATTCGAGTCACTACCTGGATGGATATGACCCGGAAACATCTGCAATGCTAAACAGCAGTGTTATCATTTGCCAGAGTTGCAAAATGTTGTTAACTTGCACAAGTATATACCCTCTCTGAGAGGTTTATTGTATCGGCGTTATAAATGTTGGCATCAAATAAATAATCGAATCTAAGCAGTATTGTTAAATGGTGCATGTATGCGCACGTGTGGGTGTGTGTTTGATTCACAAGCTTGTTCTAGTTGCACGCATGCGCACGCACGCACAGATGACGTGCGCACATACGCATGTCTTCACACAGACCCACACACATTCGCGCACAAAAAGGTTATATGACTTTAGCGGAAATTCGAACAATTCCCGAAATGCCCCTTTCCGGTGCTGTCTCACGTACGTAAGTATACCCAACATGCTTAATAAAACTTACCACAATTTTGTTCTTCTTCCGCAGGTGCATTTGCTGCTGGTGTGAAATTGTAAGCGTTGACCGCCGTTGTATATGAGTAATAATATTACTACTTATATGGACCCCCTGTGAAAAATGGAACTGTTTATGTTTTTAGTAATTAAAAAATTATAGACGTAGTTTACTGCAGTGCTGCCTAGCGTAGTTACTAGCATTACGGAAATTCACCTCCGCTTACGGAATTACGGAAACTGCCGCCGCATTAAGGGAATAAAAACATCCAACTACAGAAATTGATATACGTTAAAGAATTGCCAAATCTATAAATAATGCAGCTCCAGATGCCCTGGAGAAACTGTCACCATTCACTCGTTACAATTCATCAACATGTCAACGACGTTCTACGAAGTCAGTACGGTGACGTCATCCAATGTTGTGCATGTGTACAATGTTACAACTTCGACTGCCTGCAGCCTGCTGCCTTGGCTCTGGGCTTATTAGCTAGTACGTCAGCATCTGTTAGTCAAAAGCAATTACACCGGAAAAATATCAATGTCATTAATGTGCGTCTAGACATTAATAAAATTTACAGGTGTGGAATTATATAATGAAATAAATAAATTAAGATGACGTTAGATAGAACCATTAAATTACGTTAAATAGTTATGGTTTTCTGAAAATTATGAATATAATTATAAAATGTCTTAGAAGTTAGAAGAATATAAATCAATAGGTCCTATTATAATTGTTGTAATTGCAATAGGAAACTATCAAAGCTTTTTATTTGAATACAATAATTTAACATTGTAACTGACTGTTATTAATATAATGTTTTCTGCTGTGTGTTGTAAATGTTCAAGTTCGTTGGAAGATTGGCTATATATTGGTGCCGTCTTCCTCGATACTCTACAGACGTAACCACTTGGGCATTTCTGGCCATGCATGCACTTTGACAGCTGTAACCAACACAATGTAGCTGCAAAATAAGTATCCCTTTGAAGTACTAACCCACGACCTAACTGCCGACAGGAGTTACAGTGTAGCAACGTTATGTTGAATCAAAGTATATCTACAGTTGATAATGAAATTAGTAACTTCTTGGATTCCCAGGCACCGTGAACGGACTTGTCACTGTATCTACTGCAGAGAAAGGTTTGATTGGCAACCTTGTGGACTGGGGAGTGGGTGCGGGAGGGAGGTCATTACGGAAACTGTTTTGTCAGGTAGGCAGCCCTGTTATTGATATCTAGACATAACAAATCTACTATCATGAAAACCAAATTGTACCAAAAAAATTGTCAAAACAATGTTAAAGGGAAACATAAGGGAACTTTTTGGCATTAAGCACCTAAAAGAGTTAATGCAAACTAACTATTTCCAACTATAATAATATTGTTAACGTCAGTGGTTTAGTAATAAAAAATATTTGAACACACCCTCTATCGAATTTCATGAATCGCGCCATTTTGAACAGAAAATGACGCAAGCAATGTTGCGTACTTTTCTGGATTTTGTGTGTACTAGTGTTTCCAAAAAACATCAGGTGGCGCTGTGCAATGTTACCCACCGAGTTTAGACAAGATGGCGTGTCGTTCTGATTCTTCGTCTGATGAAATGGATTCAGAAATAGCTGGATATCGGTTTCAACCGCAAAGACAAGGGCCAGTAATGCAAGATAGACCAGAGAGTTCTGGTGACCGTAAGCATGATAAAGAAGACGCGCGGGAAGTAGAAATGCAGAGGCGACTAACAAGCCGAGACGTAACTGACTGGTGACGGTGTCGCTGTGGAAAGTGTCAAGTTGATTTTTTTGTTCAGAAAGTGTCTGCTGTCAGAAAACGGCTGCGACTCGTCGGCAGAGCATGTCGGTGAAGGTAATTATTCATGTGTCTAGTATAAATAACTGCTCATTATGAGGTCCGGACTGGGTAATGCCTAATTTAAATAAACGTATGAACTGAATGAGTCGACCGCTCGGTGGCACCTCGATTCGACGACAGTCCTCAGTTCTCATGCCAGTGCCGTGGGCTTGGTGTCCGAGTGTCCAGTTTTACATTTTATGGGAATATTACCTAAGGTTATACCTTCGCCGTTTTAAAAACGGTTCCAGGAACCGAGTTCAAAATTGTCCACGGCTATGATAGAAAACAAACAGGTTAACTGTTGTGTCCCCGTTATTATATTTACAGTAACGCATACATGTTAAGTTTCTGAAACGCCAATACAGGAGATTTATACGTAAATCAGAGGGTCTCGAAAAATCGGGCATTTATACGTAAATCGGAAGATCTTGGAAAACCAGGCATTTATACATAAATCGGATTAAAATATAACAAAAAAGGAAACTTTCCATATACATTAATAATCATGTTATAATAAAACGTTAAGTTAAAGAAATGCCAATGCATGATATTTATGCGTAAATTGGAGGGTCTTGTAATATCAGGAATTTTTTGGTAAATTGGGGGTCTCAGGGTATAATGGAATTGTGAATAAATCTGAGTATTTCATGTTATGAAAATGGTTACAGATCAGCTTTATTTCCAGATGCATTGCACATGTGCTTTTAAATCAATGGCACATAACAGCATGCTAATATGTATTTAATGTGTTATATTAAATAAATTATATGTAAACTAAAATGTATTTGGTTTTAAAGGAATGGTAGAAAGAAGAACAAGTTTACTAATTTGATGTTCTTGGCATATGTGTTCATACATTAAATATATATTTTTATGGTGCAAAGAACCTTGCATATAGGCAGTAAATACATCTTTTATTACAAATATGTTATTACATTATTACAAACAGATACTATATTCACAAGTATAAGAACCAGAACTTGTATTTTCTTCAAAGTTTGTTACCATGGCCTGGGTGACGGAAGCATGCGTGATGGATTTACTATTTGTGACCTTTGGCCTTGCTGGTGGAGCATTTTTTGTTATAAAATACATCTTTTCATTTATAATGTGTTCCAGTTCTAACAGTTACATATATACGTGGATTAAATAAAAACGTGCACATAGTGTAGATGGATCGATTGACATTATTTGAGTATAGATTGAAACGGATTACATTTCGTTCTACAAGATCGGCAAGCTGGCGGTGGGCGATAACATGGAACCCGCGGCCGCAAGCGCGGTTCACTGTGCTCGTCTAAAGCTTATATGCAATATCAACCACAGGCAAAACCCAAGAAGATTATAGTTAAACAGTTGGTGTTGTCTAGTCAACTCAAGGCATGGTTTAAACAACCCCTTTTCGCTTTGTTGTCCGAGCGGACTTGGTCCAACGTCCCTATTCATGAAATTTAGCTCGGTGTCTGACCGATTGCAATTAACTCACTGACACTGGCACTGGTATTGACCACTTTCTGTTGACCCAGAAAAACATACTCGAGTCAGCCGGAAATAAAACCCAAATAGACCATGCCGAGTTCGGAAAATAAGCTTGAAAAAAATTGTTTTGGTTTCACTGAAAATCCAGGAGATTGGTTCTCCTTTCCAGGAGATCGGGGGATTTTATGGATTTCCAGGAGTCCCCCGGCGAATGCAGGAGACTTAACATGTATGGTAACGACTATGCATGTGTATTACCGTATGAGAAAAAATGTGTGGCAGTATTAATTGTTCTTCTAAAAGGCTTGAATTTAATTTTATAGAGAGGGGGCATAATTCTTGTATAAATACAGAAACACAATCCTAATCCATGCTTTTTGTGACATTGGCTTCATTCAGAATGGAACAGTGGAACCTCACTTTTAAGATCACCCTTGGGACTGGATAAAAGTTATTTTACTAGCGGTAGTACTGATATCCTATACTATATCGAGACTGTATTACCAAGATCACAATATAGCGAGGTTCCACTGTAGTAATAACAATCTCTGTTTGTTTATCATTCATGTAACACTTTCATTTAAACGGTTGGTTCTTTGTTGCAGGAGGACTACGATGCGTTACAAATGGCCAAGGAAATATACTAGTTGCTATGAATCACATTCGGTTAGATAACTGGCAACTAGACCCGCCAAAGAACAAGTAAGTATATATTCATGTGTTATAACAGCAGTGAAATGTGTTGTTAAATATTTATTGACACATATCAACAATGACGATAATACTACAGTAACCAGAACATCAAGCAAAGCAACAGCAATTTTAAAATGTATAAACATAATATGTATGAAGTTTCATAAACTGTATATACTAGGCATAGTTTTTTTAATGTTTAATAGTAAACAACATAGGATCATTCTAGAACATTTTGAGTTGAGTAGCATGCCTATGCGAGAATTGAAGAAAGGTTCAAATGATTTTATACAAACACTGCTTGTTGATATATACCAATTTGACAAGGAAATGAACTACCTCAAACCTATTTTCATACATCGCCTGCTAACAATGTTAGTAAATTTATTTGAGCCTTATTTTATTTCAGGTTTCTGAGGTGGGCTGCATATAGACAGTTCATCTGGTGGATCCATGGCAGGCTAGGCCGAAAGGTACGGAGAGTTATACCAGCATGTGCCAGCCATCAAATACGATCACACTTCCCTGCACTCGGTGGGACACAACATGAGGGATTCCACTTGGCACTGGAGGACTGAACTAGACTAAACTAGAGGATGCATTTGTCACCTTATACAAAACTATGGCTGTAGGTGGAAATGCAAACAAAGCAGCCAGTCCCTTGAAACGTCCTTGTCAATTGTCAATTGATTTGTAAATAAATAGTTGGATTGACTATTTATTTACAAATCGACTGCCTCTTGATGCCAGCAGATCATGTTTCATTGGCTTGGGCACATCTGCCCCAATGACTGCAATTCCAGTTGGGACAGTGATTCCTGGCTGTTTCAGATTTCTCACAAAGACATCATTCACTATTTCCATGGGCATTTCGGTTTGTAGGTAAATCTGCTGCTGTGTTTTGTCGTTCGCAGCACCCACTGCTTGCGCCTTCTTGACCAGACATCCGCCACGTTAACAGGGTTGTCTGCGCTAGGGCTTGGCCAGAACTTCCATATCAGAGCAGACAGTATGAGCCGTGCTTTCGTCCCTATAATAAACAGGACATACAGTATTGTAATAACATTCTTACCAACAAAAAGCAACAAACCCATCAGCATCTATATCTTGTTAATAAGCTGCTGTGAATTACTTTCCTTACGACTGGTCAGCTTTCAGTGAACTTTGAAACGCCATTTTCTAAATGACAATAATGTATAAATATGTCTTCTATAATTGCACTCGGTAATCGTGTTTAAAAATGTTGACTGTTTGAATCATACTCAAATGACCAAGTATTCATAATCAGACATTGAAAAAATAATATTGATCCTTACAAACAAGGCATCCCATTATGACAGTCCTCCATAGTTGCATTTATCATCACTCGTTTCGTCATGTATCTTATATATGGTATATACAGTGACTGTATTTTGTTATCGTTACTATTACATGGAGAATTCATTACACAAAAATAAGTGAATACAGTTGTGAAGTATTCACGCCATCTCTGTGACATAGTTAACACCTGACAGTCCTGTCCATTCAACCACCATCCTCCTCTGGGAAGTATTCAGCTCCACACTGCATATACTACGAAAATAGTATCACTGTCAGGTACTCATTTAGATATCTGAGTGAACTGGAGCAATGTGGAGTGAGCAAAACTCCACAAGCTTTGAAATGGCAGAGACTTAAAAGATTCTGATGATCTAACCACTATGTTACCATGCCACAATACGTTAGTGGTGCTATTATTAGAATGACTGAGGTCAATTTTTTTACAACTAAATACCTATTGCAATGTATGACTTCTGTCCTACCTTCAAAGAAGAAGTGCTGTCTTTTTGAGCAGTACTTGAGCAGGTAACTGTGAAATACTTCAAGTTGTCCAGTGTGGCAGTAATTTGTCAGGTGGGGAAGAGCTTGCAGAACATGTCGTGGTGTAATTGTGGAAGTAGGATCAACCCTCTTTCGTGAAATCTGTAAAACATGACATTGTGTTTGTGCACTATTATGGTAAAGCATTTGCTAAATTATGACATTACAGAAAAAAAGATAATGTAGAATTTTTTTTTCAAGTGAAAAATCAATAAGAGTTTCCATGTGAATAATGCAGTACATACCGACTTGATGTGATGTGCAGTAGACTTGCTTGATGTAGTAGGCCCTGGGGACAGCGGAATGCGAGTGGACAATGGTTGTGTAATGGTCTGCAAAAGAGACAGATACTGAATAAAGATCATGTCTGGATTAATTATGGAGTGTTTGTTATCATTAATAATATGGTCGTATAGTGGGTCATTCTATGTGAAGGTAACCAATAATTCTGAAATTGGTTGCACTCAACTCTTCAGTTTTTGAATAATCAATTTGGTGATATCCCTTGAGAAGATGAACATGAAACCAAAATAGGAGCCTCTCAATTCCAGTAATTTTTGGGCTACAGCAATTTGACATTTAGAACTTCAATTTATAATTACGTTGAGTTTAAAAATTAAATAAAACAATCAATATTTCAAATGTTAATATATATATTGCCTTATTCAATTTGTAGTTTTTTATAATGAATAAATAAAATCATAATATCAATAATGTTACTTTAATTCTTGTTACCTTTTTATGTAGTTTTCTGACAACCAATTAAACCATATTGCTACACTGCTGCTTGGTTGGCAGATAAGTATCAGTTCAAGTACAAATTGTAAAACCAGTACAAAAATAATATTGTTATATTTTTCACACCAATGGGAGTTTAGGTTCAATAGTCTGCAAGCAGCCATTAAACTCGTCTTATGTGAAAAGGATAGTTTGTCGCAGACATACTATCAATTCTTATTTGATCTGGAATTGAACTGATAAAACATACACATAAATTTGAATAAAAAATCAAAACAGATTGAATTGGAATTGAATGAACTGATCAAAACAAATTACAGTAAACCTCGCCTAAGTTGGATTCAATTGAACCGAGTGATTTAATCCGAGTTGCGCCAAACTCTGACTTAGCCGCAGATGACATATCCCAGCACCAAAGGCAATCCTCTAAAAGCCCTTAGGTAACTGTAAATAACGCAGTAACTCTATAAATGTTGATGTCCACAAGCAACATACAACATCATGCAGTATTAAAACAGTTTTATGCTTCATTTTGGCACGGATTTGGCAAGGTTATAGCTTACCAAGTGATTTTGTTTAATACTGCGATCCAACTTAGGCGAGGAAAAACACATTATCTCGGATCAAATGAACCGACTCAGTTATTCCGAGTTAGGCAAAGATCCGACTTACAAAAAATTTGTTATGGGAAATTCATTACAAATCAACCGTTCCTCGGAATTCTGTCCGAGTTGAGCAATGATCCGACTTGGGTGAATCCGACTTTCTTATATAAATTTACATTTATAAATGGTAACAGTCCCAGTACACAAACAAAGGGTTTATCACCTGACAACACCTGGGTGACATGAATCCAGGATAAAAACCATTCTGTACTGCCCCTTTACATAACCCAGGTTGGTTTCCTTTGTTCATCATTTCTCTTATCTGCTCTTTCAGTCCCTAAATTATCTATTTACACCAGTTTTATTACCAGCCTAAAACATGACTGGTAATTGCAAATGGTACATGCCTACCAAGTGGTTTATGGAGAAGTGGGTTTGAAGAGCTTGATCTTTGTTGCATCTCAAGTGATGGATGAGCTAATTACCTGTATTGCAGATTAGGCTTTCAAAGTAATTATTTTAATGATTTGTTAAAATTAGAAACAGGTGGTAAATTTGCGAATACAAAACATAACACATTTTAATGTATATATATATATTGATTGATGTTCAACTAAATCCAGGCCCCTCTAAATGTCACTCATGTAAGAAATCACTAAGGTCTAATGCACTCATCCTAACTTGTAATGATTGTAATAAATCCACACACATCAAATGCGCCAGGATATCCAGACAAGAATTTAACAACACTTACAGAAACCAAAATGTACCATGGCACTGTTCAAATTGCTCAGCACCGTGTGGCATTTGCCATGGAGATGTCCTAAATGACCATAAAGCAATTCAGTGCGACCACTGCCTAAACTGGATCCACTCACAATGCTGTGCAATAGATGACAATGAATACAAACGATTAATAAATTCCTCATGTTCGTGGGCCTGCCCCGAATGCAACAACTTCAACTTCACAAATTCTTTCTTCAGAGATACAGAAATCCCAACGGCAAATCCCTTTTATCCACTGGACAGTAACTGTCATAACCTAAACGAAACCACCAACAACAATACAACTAATAGCAAGAAAGCATATAGACCAAAAAAGAGACCAAACTTCAGATGCATCCTCATAAACTGCCAAAGCGTTAAAAAGAAAGCCTCAGACATCGAAGCACTAAACAATCTGCATAACCCAGACATCATCTGTGGCACTGAATCATGGTTAGATCCCTCAATAAAAAATGGAGAAATATTCCCAAGCAACTTTAACGTCTTTAGAAAGGACAGAGAAACAGACACTACTGGAGGGGGGGTATTTCAAATATCAAAAGATGACCTCATAACAAGCCACCTACCAGACCTAGACACTAACAGTGAGAGCATTTGGACTGAAACCCAGATAACAGGAATGAAACCAATAATCATGTGTACCCTCTATCGTCCCCCAAATGACTCTCATGGAACTCAAATCGAAGAACTAGACCTAGCCCTTTCTAAATTAGGTAACAAGATCAACACACATAATGTCATCATTACTGGCGATTTCAACCTCCCTAACATCAATTGGGAAATTCACCAAGTCACAACTAACAATGGATACAGTACAGCTGCTGCCAATAAATTACTCTCTCTTACAGAGGAACATGGTCTGATCCAACATGTCAAGGAACCCACGCACAGACAGGGAAATGCCAACAATATTTTAGATCTTGTCTTCACCAATAGACCTGGGTTAATAAAGAAGATAAATGTAGTAGACGGAATAGCAGACCATAGCACAGTCATTATTGATGTAAACATTTCGCCCAAACGCAAACATCGTCCAAAACGTAAAGTCTTCATTAGAAATAAAGCCGACAATATTAACATCCAGAAATCTCTTGAAAACTTTACACATGAATACTTCTCTCAAAACCAAAACATGACTGTCAATGACAAGTGGAATCTTGTTTCCACGAAAATCATCAACATTATGAACCAATATGTACCGCACCGACTTACTACTTCAAGACACAATCTTCCCTGGTTCAATAAAGATTTAAAGAAAATGTGCAAAATAAAGAAACAGCTATATAACAAAGCAAAAAGAACTAGAAATCCAGAAGACTGGAAAGAATTCTGTGACATCAGGAGAAACATGCATAAACACCTTCGTTCTGCTAGACTATCCTACATAAGTCAATTCCTGACAACAACAATAACAGAGAAACCTAAATCATTTTGGAGCTTCATTTCTAAACTTAGACAGGATAACCAGGGTATTGGGGACCTTAACATTGCTGGTAACATCATTAGCGACGACAAACATAAAGCAGAAGCCTTAAACAATCAGTTCCAAAGTGTCTTCACACACGAAGGAAATTCCACCCTACCAGATATGGCCAGAAGTCCACATGGAGAAATCCCCAAACTAACAATTACACTTAAAGGAGTACTTGATCAACTTTCCAAAATTAACATTTCTAAATCGCAAGGACCAGATGGCATTCCACCATGGTTCTTAAACAGATATGCCTCTCATCTAGCACCAGTAATACATGACATTTTCCAATCATCTGTTGACTCTGGACAAGTCCCCAATACCTGGAAAGAAGCCAATGTAACAGCAATTTTTAAGAAAGGAAGTAGAGCAGAAACATCTAACTACAGACCAATATCCTTAACACCTGTGGTTTCTAAACTTCTTGAACACATCATACATAGTCACATTATGAAACATCTTGAACAGCACCACATTCTAACTGACCACCAACATGGCTTCCGTGCCAAAAGATCAACTGAAACACAATTAATTCAAACAATCCATGACATAAGCAAATCACTTGATGAGAAGAAATCTGTAGACATGGCCATCCTTGACTTCACCAAAGCATTCGATAAAGTTCCACATAAAAGATTAATCCACAAACTCAAACACTATGGCATCACAGGCCCAATATCATCATGGATAAATAGCTTCCTTACAGGAAGAACTCAACAGGTCGTTATAAATGGATCTAAGTCAACATCAACTCAAGTCATTTCTGGGGTACCACAGGGCACAGTACTGGGGCCCCTACTTTTCCTACTTTACATAAATGACCTGCCAGACAATCTTTCCTCAACTGTTCGCCTTTTTGCAGACGACTGCCTGTTATATTCACCGATTAAAACTGACCAAGACACATCTGTCCTCCAAAACGATCTGCTCAAACTTGAGAAATGGCAACACACGTGGCTTATGAAATTCAACCCCACTAAATGTTATACAATGACAATAGCCTCAAGAAAACCGACACCAAATCTCTACACATTCTGCGGACAACAACTTAAATCTGTTGAATCACACTGTTATCTTGGCATACATATATCAAATACATTAAATTGGACAATACAAAGCAACTCGGTCACAAAAAAAGCACAACAGACATTGGGAATGATTAGAAGAAATTTAAATAAATGCCCAACCCAAATCAAGTCCATAGCCTACACAACCCTTGTCCGCCCCATACTTGAATATGCGTCAGCATCATGGGATCCACATTGCCTAAGAAATATCAAACTCATAGAAAGAACCCAGAGACAAGCCGCCAGATTTTGTAAGAACAACTATTCTAGAGAGCCTGGAACGGTAACACAACTCCTTAAAGATCTCCAGTGGGACACCCTCCAATCACGAAGAAAAACCCAAAGACTTAGCATATTATATAAAATGGAACATAACCTCATAGATATCCCACTAGATCAATACACCAAACGCAACACCAGATGCTCACGTAAAAATAATAAACAGTTAGTACAAATCAGGCACTCGACAAACATATTTGGAAACAGCTTTTTCCCAGTCACAATAAAAGAGTGGAATTCTCTACCTCCAAGCATTGTATCAAGTACGTCACTGAATTCATTCCAGATTAGCCTAGCCCAACATGTAAAAAATTAATCCATAAGAGCCACCATGCGCACTGGCGTGATGTGTCCATAGGACATTTTGCCAGTCAAAATACAGATACAGATACAGATACAGATTGAATTTCAACATCATAAAAGTGACACTTATTCACTGGCATTTAAATAAATTATAAGACACAAAATAAAAAAAAATCAAAGATTTACCTCACACACTTTATTTTAACACAAAAGTACTTTTATAATATATAAAATAGTAATAATAATATAAACAGTGTGCTACTTGTTATACCGTTACACTGTGTCCGTTACTTTCTTTCCTCTAACTATAACAAGATAGCTGTGCATCTGGAGCCTACGAATGTTTGTAAAATCAAATCAAAGTTGTCAAATTGTCAATTATAATTCCAAATACACCGGTAGAATTGTCACTCACTTTTAATTAAATAAAAACATTATCACTGTTATGTAATGGGAGCTGATTATGCAGCATTTCCCTGCTGCTAATTGGTGGGTAGTTAGTGGTTAGTTAGTTATCAATGGTCATCAGTCAGTGATTTTTATAAGACAAATGTTCAACAGAATGTATTTACAACAAATTCATTTTAACACACAAACACATTCTGCCTTGAAATGTTATTACAAAACATTCTGATGGGGTCATACCGACAATTCCAGACTTTTCTGCCCGGTGACGTTAATCAAAGTGCTATATTATCGCTCACGCGAATTGATTGCCGTTAACCTTTGCTAGTCGTTGGCTTTCGTCTAGTCTTCAATGTGTCATGTAGTTCTAGATTATTTCCAGCATATCTATGCCTTTGTTCACGCGGCCGTGATACCAATCAGAGTAAGACCAAGTAAAATAATAACCGTCAAATTCCAGGTAGAAGGCATGCATTCCTCAGAGCCAGAGCCGAAGCTAAGTCTGTCTGAGGTTCAATTCCTGCCGACACCATTCCAAAACAAGAAAGTTAACTAACTAACTAACTAACGTATATAACGTCAGATACTGCAATATGAAATGGTACAAGATTTCATTTAGGTACTGAATACTCAATACTAACCTTCTTGCGATCTGACTTCACCTAACAGCGCGCTCGACGGAGAATGTGCGGCGTTTCGACGGCTGTGCCTGTGGTCTGTAACTAAATATCGTCGGCATTGCTCCAAGCTTCAAAACCCGATGTCAGTTAGATGGCTGCCTTCGTGTTATCGAAGATTTCATTAGAATTTTCCACTTTTAGATAATATTACCAGTAAACCACTGACGTTAAAAATGTGATTGTAGTTGGAAATAGTTAGTTTGCATTAACTCTTTTAGGTGCATAACACCAAACAGTTCCCTTATGTTTCCCTTTAATAACCGTAACGGGATACTGAAATAGCCATTGTTAATTTATACCAGTCTTGCATAATTTTTTGTTGTTGTGATAGCATGCACACAAATGGACCACTTCTGACTCACTCAACACATTGAAAAGTCATTTTTTCACAAGGGGATCCATTTTTCACGGCGTGGTAAATGGACCCCGGGTTCATATACGACGGGGGTCCATTCTGGTCGTCTTCTGTTTTCCGTACTCTTTGTCACTCTTTCTTCACCCAATCTCTGCACATGTCCTGTCCATCTCGATCTGCTTCAAACAATGTTCATTTTTGGGTGTTTCTTCGTGTCAATATATCATCTCTCAATTGTAATCGGGACAGCAATCTTTCAACATCTTCGCTCATGTCATAAAACATTATGTACATTACTGCAACAAATGAGGAAGAGACAACCTTCTATTTAAATATGATATGATTGACTTATGTTGGAAAATATAATATATATATATTATATATAATATCATCAGTTGAAATGAAACAAATTATTTATGTATATATATATAAACGTTACCCTTTACCCGGTTAGAAATATTGTTTTTGAATTTCTCTTTACGCGACCGTATTTAAATAATGTTACGTCACTCATACACACGCATGCACGGACACACACGCACACACGTAAGTATCAATACTGGGTTAACTAAACGCTGTCAACGTACTGCGTGTCAATGTTTATTAGCTGTATTTACAATGTACTCCAATTCAAATGTAGCCGTACTAACTTTAACCCTGTCTAACAGTAGTGCGGACTATGTCCATCTGAATATGTACATTTTATACGGCTGTGTAAACCGATAGATCAGATCAAGTAAAAAAGGAAATCATTTCTCGTCCGGACGTTTTAATAAGGAAACGGCAGTCCATTATTTATTATGATATTCTTGATATTTATTTTGAAGATACGTAATATAAAACCGCCTGCAAGAAGTTCACGCTCTAGTCGTGATAGTGTAGAACTGTCAAATGATATTCGCACTGCTACGCTATTGGCACGAGGGTAGACATCGGTGTTATTGTGTCAGCGTTTTACTTCATGTTGCCAATTCAATGACGCAGGGGTCATTTTCTCGAAGTATTTGCGCGTGGTTCGTGCGATTGTTAGGTTACGTTTTACATATTATGCGTACATTTACGTTCCCAACGATTGATTTACCCCATAAAAGCTGATAATCTATATATATATATATGGTGTATTTTGAAAAGATATCGGTCTTGCGTCCTATTCTAGGACTAGGGGTCGTAGATTAATCGCTGAAAGTTTGGCGCTCGAGATTTAAGCCGTCTGAGAGGAAAACGTTAACCTATCCGGATGCATACGCTAGCTTGATTATAAGTAGATTAATTTAGGATTTTTTTTCATGGTAAGCCCTAACTTTCATAATAATATAAACGGAGGTGGAGGCCAAAGAGGAAGTGAGCGCGGCCGAGAAACAGTTTGTTATTTGTCTAATGCTGCCGAGACACGGGTTTTTATTATTCACAGTGAAGCCGTATTTGATCGTAGCCAGCGGAAATACTCGACCAGTAAGTGAAGCTTTTTTCTTAAATATATTACGAGTCCACATTAAAACTCCATACGGATAAAAATAAAACTTGGTCTTGAGTTGATATTATATAATTGATCTGCGTTGAGCTTCGTTGAATATATAATTAATACCGAAGCGATTTAAACCATGTCCCAACGGCTTCCGTTGATGTGACGTCAGTTAAAATGGCCACTTCAACAACGTGCGGGATTTGTAGTTTACACGTCGTGTTGTCAGTTACAAGTAAGTAAGTAAGTAAATGTTTATTTTTCCAACAAAAGATACATACAGTGTATATGGTATATCAGAATGAGTATGTCAGAAAAAAGGGGTATACTGAAGAAACTCTTGTATTTGTATACCCCTAAGAATTATTTACATACAACACGTGGAATATGGCAGATATTACATAATAGTACAATGTTAGTTATTATTGGCTATTATAATATAAATACAAAAAATAACACATTGATAGTAGTACTTATTTGACAATTAATAATTTATATTTTTAGTTGCGATATGCTCACTTATTGATAACAGTGTAGTGCAAGTTAGAATTGAATATACAGTTTTTGACCAATGACCTATTTTTAGTTATATTTCTCGATCATGTTCCTTTTTAATTTACAAACAAATGCATGAAATGTTGACACCATTGTAGTACTGGAAGGTAATGAATTCCAGCGTTTTACACCATAGATTGCTAAACACTTTAGTTTAACGTTAGTTCGAACACATTGTCGGACATATTGATATTGAACTCGGGAGGAGTGTGAGGAAGTTTGTTTAGTAAACAAACACTGCACATTGACAGGTACTAGTAAATTGTTATACACTTTATACATAACTGACAAGATCTTAAAATCTATTAAGTCTTGAAATCTTAGTACTCTACATCTATTAAATAACGTATTGGTATGATGAAGCCTATCAACACCATATATCAGTCTAATCACCCTCTTTTGTAAGATTGTAATACAATGTACATTGGTGATATATGTAGTTCCCCAAACTTCACAACAGTAACTCATTATTGGTAAGAAGAGTGAATAATATAAAGTAAGTAAACTTTTGTTTCCTAGGATATGACTTGCTCTATACATTACTCTAACTATTCTAGATAGCTTAGTCTTCACACTGTTTATATGATATTTCCAGGTAAGTTTTTCATCAATGTTTACTCCAAGGAATTTTGTCATGTTAACTCTATTAATTCTGTGATTGCAAAATTTTATATCTAAGTCAATATTTATCTTACGGTTACCAAAGATAATGTAGTTGGTTTTTGATATATTCAGAGACAATTTGTTAACGGTGAAACATGTATATAGTTTATCTAGTTCACAATTAACAACATGTTTTAGTCTATGTACATCCGTGTCAGAATATAATATGTTGGTATCATCTGCAAACAGCAAAAATTTAAGATGTTCTGATACATTACATATGTCATTAATATATAAAATGAACAGTCTTGGGCCTAGCACAGACCCCTGTGGTACTCCACATGACACATTTAGATTAGATGAACATTCATCTATTTTGACAAATTGACTTCTGTTGCGTAGATAACTTTCTACCCATTTCTCAGCCACACCACGAACACCATAGAAATTTAGTTTTTTTATTAGTATTGAATGATTTACGGTGTCAAATGCTTTCTTTAAATCAACAAAAACGCCAAGTGTGTATTTTTTTAATCTAATGATGTACTAATTTCTTCAACCAGGTCAATCAATGCATGTGAGGTGGACATTGAGGATCGGAAGCCAATACGTATTGACTGTTGGATAAGATATCATTTTTATCAATAAATTCTTCGGGTCTTTTATTATAGAGTTTTTCAAGTATTTTGGAAAATTGACACAACAAGGATATTGGTCTGTAGTTGTTAAATTCTGTTTTTGAACCATTTTTAAATATAGGTATGACTTTGGCTACTTTCATTCTAGAAGGAAAAACTCCATTTTCAAACGACATGTTAAATATTGCTGTTAATGGCATAATAATTGATTGCATAACTTTCTTTATGATATTCATACTTATTTCATTACTGTCTGTTGAGGTTTTGTTTTTACATGCTCCGATGATCCTACTGACTTCTTCTTCACTTACTGTTTTTATTTTTGTTTTGAAGATAGTCATGAAATGAGGCACCATTTACCGGTGGATCTATTTTAGCAGCTAGTTTTTTGCCAATGTTTGAAAAGAAGATGTTAAATCCATCTGCAATGTCTTTCTTGTTGGTAATTTTTCTACCCTCCATTACAAAATATTCAGGATAAGTAGATTCATTTTGCCTTTTATTAATAAGCGTATTTAAGATGTTCCAAGTTTCTTTACTGTTTTGTTTTTGGTCATCCAATAGTTTTCTATAGTATTCTTTTTCTGCATTTCTTAGTATTGTAGTTAGTTTATTTTTTTTATTTTTTTAACAATGTTCCGTTTCTTGTGATCTATTTTTTAGAAATTTTCTATACAAGTGGTTTTTCTTGTGACAAGCATTTTTCAATCCAGTTGTGAACCATGGCTTATCACTGATTACATGTTGTTTGGTTATTTTTCTGACTGGGCAATGTTTATCATATTTTTCCATAAATGTATCAATAAATATGCCATAGGCTACTTCAACATCTTTTGTGCTAAATACATTTCCCCATGTTTCACTTCTTAAATCTGCTATAAAAGAATTTGTGTTTTCATTTTTATGATTTCGTACTTTTTTGTGCATTTCTGTTTTCCTTTTAGTTATTTCATATTCACATAGTGTAAATATTGGGAAATGGTCAGTTATGTCGCTGATTAAAATACCATTTGTAGTTCGCTTGTTTATGGCATTTGTAAAAATGTTGTCAATCAGAGTGGTTGAATCTCGAGTAATTCTTGTTGGCTTAGTGATAAGAGGATACAGGCCTAAGCTATACATGGTGTCAATAAAATGTTTTGTACCTAAATGGTTGTCATGTTTTAAGATGTCTACATTAAAATCTCCACATAGAAACAGTGTCTTGTTGGTGTGTGTGTTTGTTATGTTTTCACAGAAGATGTCTATGTTAGATCCTG